>VWZF01000628.1:1355248-1453848 GCA_013396755.1 Sclerurus mexicanus | reverse complement strand
CACCGCAGCCCCGCCGCCCCCAGCCCTTCCTCCCCGCGCAGCGGCGCGGAGCGATGCGCAGCGACAGCGCGCCCCGCGGGGGCAGCGCANTTTTTTTTTTTCCCCCCCTTTTCTGGGGATAAAGAAAAATGTTGCAAGCGGCTCCGCGACGTTACTTTACGCCATCGCTTCGTACTGCTGGGCTTACGGGGAGCCCGCTGCCTCCGCAGTCGCTGAGAGGCTCCGATGCAGGCACTGCCACCCGGTCCGAACCGTCTGAACATGGTCACTAATGCCCTGAGCAGACAGCGGCAGCCCAGGCAGGATGTCCACAGGCTGAACGCTCCGCTCCAGGGAAAGCACAAACTTCTGTGCAACAACTAGAGGATAGGGCTGGACAGCCTCAGGACTTCCTGAGCAATGCTACACTCAAAAAACCTGAGCACCTCATCCTTTCAGTCTCCTTCCCTCAACAGCCCGTTGGAATTTCTGACTTTCTTTTTCCTGTTCAGGTTATAGCTACACTTGCTCTATGTGCTCTAGACACACAGAAGGATAGTGTATGGGAACTGTGGGACAGAAACAAGAATATAGCTGCACTGGTGGGGTTTGAAAAAGCAGTTTCCAGGTAGTGGGAATTTCCCCTTGGATTCGGGAGAAACCACCCTGAAATTCTGGAGAAGGGAGTTTGCAGCTCTGGCAAGACAACAGTCCCAGGATGGGAAACCCTCACCACAACTGGAGGTGACGGGAGTACCCACAGAGAAGTGAGAATTTCCTGAGTCAAAGCACACTGGGGAAGAACCAGAACCACTCACGGCTGACTTGTCTTGGCCAAAGTGGTTGTAAGATGTTGCCCCAGACGAGAGGAAGACTGTTCCCAGACCGGCCGCTTTGGGTGTCATGCCTAGGTCGTTAACACCAAGATTATACCTGACCCTGCCGAGGTCTGTGAGTCACGCCTAGGCTGATTTATCCCCCGTGGGAGGCAGCCAGAATCGCCGCATTTAGAAAGCCTGCTGGCTATGCAGCGCCGGCGCTTAACGCCCAGCAAATCCCTCTGCTCGGCAGCAGGGAAGGCCGTTTCCCTTCCCGGAGCCAAGCTACAGGGGCAAACGGGCTGTGTCCCAAAGGCCACGGTGCAGGCTGCGGTAGGAAGGGCTGCGGCGTCCCTTGGCGTGCGGCCAGAAGCGCCTGCTGGCACCTCTGCTTGAAGTTTGCCCGCAGTACAAATAATTGCTGAGATCCACCACATGTAGTCTTAAGAGTTCAAAGGATACCCGTGGGGGAGAGCTCCTTGGGGGGGATGGACGGACGACGGTGTGCCAGCTGCTGGTGACAAAGGTTAAAGTTCCAATGGAGAAATTCTTGTTCAGCACACAAGATAATGCTCTATGATAAGTTATGCTTAGGTTCGCTCAGTGAGAACATCCTGCTATTGAAGGGAGTTGTGTGGCAAGCAAATTTCCTGGGTGCCTGCATTTTTTTTTTTTTTTGTTAACTGAGGATCTGCGTACAGTTATTTACTTTTACAGCTTTGCAAATTGATATGCAAGACAAGATAGGCTCAGAGACTGACTTCATTTTTTGCTGTTTATCAAAGCATTCACAGAAACTAAAGTCCTGTACCAATGCCAGGATGCACATGATAAGGTGAGGGAGCTGGAACATGACCTAGGCCAATGCATCAACAGGCGTCCACTGGCCGGGAACTGGTGACATTACAGCGGGGACACGGCTCCAGCTGGGAATGGTGAGCCCAGGCTTCCCACCAGGAGCAGGGCTGCAAGTCAAAGAGTGAAGCTGTGAGCAGGAAAGTGCTTTGGTCATGCCACATAGGTTTCCACTCACTATCACAGAATGGACTGACAGTGCATTCCATAGAATAAGGGGTTTTTACCTCTGCTAAGGTCAAGGTGGGCTCTGGGAAGGAGCCAAGTGTGTAGCAAAAGGGCTGTGAAATGAGTGGTAGGGGTGAGAAGGCTTCTGGGGGAAGCTGGTGCTCTACCATGGGTGGTAGCAAGTAACTGGGGCTTTAGGGGAACTGGCTTCAGGTAATTCATAAGCAATTGCCCAACCCTGCTTTATTGGACAAAATGGCTGAAGCTTATTTTGTTCCGCTGATGAGGGAAAAGGCCACACCAGTCCCTGTTGGGGAGGCATTAATTAAATAAACTACTGCTGAGTTCCTAAAATATCTGTTGGAGTGACCAGGATGTCTGCTGAGAGAAATCTGACTTGCTGGGCTTCAAGTTGTGCCAAGTCATTGTGTTCATCAGGAAATGAGGGTGTTCTGGGGCAGGTAAAATGGAAATAAATCACACTGACCCTTCTGTGGTACTTTCTGCTCATATTTCCAAAGCCACATTTTGAGAGGTGGCTTTCTTAGAATCATAGAATCAGCCAGGTTGGAAGAGACCTCCAAGATCATCAAGTCCAACCCTTGATCCAACACCACCATGATTACTAGATCATGGCACTAAGTGCCACATCCAGTCTCATCTTAAAAACCTCCAGGGATGGTGAATCCATCAGCTCTCTGGGCAGGCCATTCCAATGCCTGATTACTCTCTCTGTAAAGAATTTCTTGCTAATCTAACCTAAACCTCCCCTGGCAGAGTTTAAACCCTCTTGTCCTATTGCTGGTTGCCTGGGAGAAGAGAACCACCACCTGGTTACAATCTCCTTTTAGGTAGTTGCAGAGAGGGATAAGGTCACCCCCGAGCCTCCTCTTCTCCAGATTAAACAACCCCAACTCCCTCAGCCTCTCCTCATAGCACTTGTGCTTGAGTCCCTTCACCCGCCTCATTGCTCTTCTCTGGACCTGTTCCAGCACCTCAATATCTTTCCTGAGCTGAGGGGCCCAGAACTGAATACAATTCTCAAGGTGTGGCCTCACCAGTGCTGAGTACAGGGGAAGAATCATGTCTCTTGTCCTGCTGGCCACACTATTCTTGATACAGGCCAGGATAACACTGGCCCTTTTTGCCATCTGGACCAACTGCTGGTTCATGTTCAGCTTCCTCTCAACCCAAACTCCCAGGTCCCTTTCTGCCTGGCTGCTCTCCACATACGTTTGTTATGTTGCTACTTAGTAGGATGTAACAGCTGTTAGGCTATTTTTTTGGTTTGTTTTTGTTGTGATTAATGCTTTTAGCACATTTTATAGGAGTCTCTACTAAAACTACCATCCTAAGCACTCCTCTCTGAAACTTCCCTGCTAAGTATCCCTTGCAAAGGCTGCATTACAAGAATGTTAATCTGATTTATGGTAACCTGATGTGACAATTTATGGTGATAAAAAGGTGAAACCTTGTGACAGAGAGGACATTTGTCTCTGACTGTGATGTCATCAGGGGAAGTCCCAAGGGGCTGGCTCAACACAGAGCTTATGAACACAGGGTGATGAATGAGGGGAAGTGTTTGCAGCATCACTCTAAAGAGCCATTTACAACAGAGAGAATCATTATTTCCACACATTCCAGTAGTTCCTAGTGTGGAGTGGCCCTATATATCCAAACTTCTATGGGCCCTCTGAATTATTTGTGTGGCAGCATTGGGGTTTTTACTTCAAATGAACATAATTAATAATGCTTTGTCCTAGTTACAGGGACTGGGACCAGTTTATCACTATGTGGATATAACCCAAACTGTGTATTCTGCACCCTCTGTGTCATTTCTGATGGACTGTTAATAATGAATTGTTTGCAGCAGCTGCCCAGGGCACACCTGACACCTCAGGCTACAAGTTGGGTGTTAAAGAACCATGTGAGACAGAGGAGTGTTTTCTCTCTTCACACCAATGGCTCAGCTGTAATAACTCCCCTCTGGGGAGGCATTAACACCTTCACACTCAGCCTGAGGGATCATGCCTGCTAATGAGCCTTTAGGGACTGGCATAATAGGCAGCTGCAATGACCTAGACTGTCAAAGATTCCAGAAATATTCCATGACTCACAGAGTTAAATCACCCACTGTGAAACTCCCTGCCCTGGGAGAGGTACTGGGTATTCCCACTTGAACCTGAGAATATATAAACTTTGGAATTTGTGAACCTCAACAGGACTGCAACTACCACTCTTGACAAGACTATGACCATCATTCTCACCAACAGGTTTCTTTTCCTTTTGCTTTGCACTCAGGGGGACCACGTGGTGCTCAGAACAAGGGGTAACCAACACCATTCTGTTCGTATCCCAGAGTGCTGTGTTGTGCATGTGTTTTTTGTGGGTTAAAACCAGTTTTTGTCTGTATCATTGTATTTATTGTAATCTCTTTAGTAAATTGTAATTCTGACTTGTAACCTCTTCTAGAGTTGGGTTCATTTCTCCTGCCAGTTTATCTTTAAACCAGAACATCTTTCATCTGTCACTGCTTATTAACACACTTCCAGGAGATCAAGTGGTGGGAGAGGAATGACTGGTGGTCACTCCATATTCTGAAGGGGAAGTCCAACCCTTCCTGAGCTCTGAGGATGAGGCCAGAAGTACAGATTTGCAATAAAGTTTGGGTTCATATAAAAGGGGTCATAAATACTACAGTAATACACTGTGCAGATGTTCTTTTCTTTGCAGAAAGACCTTTTTCAATGATCTCTGCATCCCCACCATTGTTGGCACATCAACTGGCAACATGGACTATTGGCATCCTCTGTTCTCAAGGGCATCCTGCAGACCTTTCACTGTGGCACTGTTCCTCACTCCTCTGCTGTGGAAATCTGTTCTTGAAAAGTTTTCTGGTCTGACAACTTACCTGCTTACAACAAAATTCAAGAACACTTGTTTAAATGCCGTGATTCCAGTAAATGAAACTCTTTACCACAGAAACAGCTTTGCCCCTGCGTGGTCATTTTAAATTGTTGGCTTTTGTTAGAGGAACCAGGACAGTGTTATAATTTACCAACCCCTGAGAATTGCTTTCAAATTGGAGACCATTATTATGTGAGATTAGAGCTATCCCCAGTTTCGTTTTTATACTATCATCAGCACACATGAACTTTAAAAGACAAAAATACAGAAAGACACAGCATCTCTGTGCCAGCGAATACACAGTTTGGGGACTGAAACAGATTTATTGAAATCAATGCACACTTTACCATTGATTTCTTTGTGCAGTGAGGCCTCCTTTAGAGCTTGTCAGCTTTTCTTGTAAAGCTGAAATGAGACTAACCTGATGTAGCTCCACTGAGGAGTTTGAGGTGATACCTCTCTCTCTCTCTCTCTCTCCCTCTCTAGACTTCTGAGATACAACAAAATAACTTTTATTTAAAAATATGTTTATCACAGTTACTGAAGCCTGCCTAAAAATGTACAAAATGCATACAAAATTCAATTTGGCATCGGCAGGGGACTTGACCAGATGATCTAACTGGTCATTTATAACCAGCTATGACTGTAATTGCATGTCCACATTGTGCTGTTCAAAATTTTGAATTCATCCCACACCATATTTTTATTTAGTGAAAGGAATTTACTTTAGCATCGTTCTTTTCCCACGTCACAAGAGCAATTTCTCACTGTTGATAAGAAAATGTCATTTTTTGTTTAAAAATTGCAAATGACAAAGCAATTGCTATGCCTCCTGAGCTTTTGTTATTTATTGATTGTCTCCTTATTTAGTGGGTAATTTCAATGAATTTTATAATAGTAACAATCTGTGGAGCATATCTATCAAATTGTACTGAAAAGACTTTAAATAAATTATTCTGAATTATGATCATGTCACATGAAATGCTGCTTTTTCAGCCTCCATAGCTTGGCCCCTAAAAAGAATAGCAAGAAACACACTATTTGACATTTTAAGTGTATTGACAGGTTTCGTCAGTGAGGTGACTTGCTTGGTGGGTGAAGGGAGAGCAGTTGACACTGTTTGCCTTGATTTTAGAAAGGCATTTAGCATTGTTTCTTATAAGACCCTCATAAATAAGTTGACAATGTACAGGTTAGATAAGTGGACAGTGAGGTAGGCTGAAAACTGAATGACCAGGTCCAGAGTGTTGTGATGAAAAGCAGTAGGTTCAAGGGGACAAGTCACTAGAGATGTGCACAAGAGCTCAGTGTTGAGGTCAATATCGTGTAACCTCTTTGTTAATGATCTTCATGATGGGACAGAGTGTAAACTTGCAGATGAAACAAAACTGGGAGGATTGGTAGATACATCAGAAGGTTGTGCAGCCATCCAGAGGGACCTTGATGTGTTGGTGAAATGGGCAGATAAGCATATTTTGTAGTTCAACAAAGAGAAATGCAAAGTTTTGCAACTGGACCAGAACAGCACCAGGCACCAGTAAAGGCTGGTGGCTGATCTGCTGGCAAACAACTCTGCAGAGAAAGACCTGGAGGTTCTGATGTATGAGCAGCTATCACCAGCCAACACTGTGGCCTTGCTGCAAAAAAGGCCAGTGGTATCCTGGGCTGCATTTGGAGGAGTGTGCCAGCAGGTCGAGGGAGGTGATCCTTCCCCTCTGCTCAGCACTGGAGTGCTGGGTCCAGTTCTGGGCTCCCCTGTGTGGAAAGGCACAGACTTACTGGAGAGAGATCCAGCTAATGACCCTAAAGATCATTCAGAGACCTGAGCTTTTGAGGTATGAGGAAAGGCTCAGAGAGCTGACACTGCTCTGCCTGGAGAATAGAAGAGGGATCTTATTAATGTATGTCATTACCCAGTGGAAAGGAACCAAGATGAAGTAGCCAGGCTCTTTTCAGTGGTGCCCAGTGCCAGGACAAGAGGCAGCTGGTGGAAATTAAATCAGAAGAAATTCCATCTGTACACAAAAATATCCTGCAATTTTTACATTGATGGCAGTCAAACACTGGCACAGGTTGCCCAGAGAGGTTGTGGAGTCTCCCTCCTTGAAGATACTTAAAAGCCATCTGGACGTGGCCCTGGGCAATCTGCTGTAGGTGTCCCTGCTTGAGCAGGGGGGTTGGACAAGGTGACCTCCAGAGGTCCTTTCCAACCTCAGCTGTTTTGTGATTCTGTGAGTAATTCAGATACTCCACAGAGTGTACTCTTTCCTAGTTCTCAATGAGAAAACAGCAAATTACTCCACTGCAATTCCACTTTCTGACTTTGATGAACGAAAATATGTTATGCATCATTAACAACATACCAGCATATTAAAACCATATTATGCTTGTAAAATAAAGAATATTTTTTTCATCCATTGCCATCAAATTTATTTCTACATTAATCTGAAAAATTAAATAAATCCACATGAATCTTCTAGAAAGTGATGCCAGGTACATGTATTCTTTAGTTTGAAATGAAAATATTTCTGTTCAAAGTTTGGGATGGAATGTGTACCCTCCTATGTTTCAAATTAAAACAAATTAGATGCTTTTAAATCAGAAAGCTATGTCAAGGCAAAGGAGATGACAGTATCTCAGACTGGCCATTCTGCCCCATGGTGGCTTATCAGTCCAGGCCTAAAGTGCAGTAAAAGCATCTGTCCTTGGTCTGGTTGACATGAATATGCAAGAGGCATATTGTGTTGTTCGACAGGACTGGTGGCTTCCTGAAAGTGTGAAGTCTGGACAGTCACAGACCACACTGAAGTGGAAGGGTATGCCGATCGTCTTTTTTTTCAAATGAAAGAAGAATTGAAGCCTCATTTATTTAGTGGTAATTGAAACAAGGCGAGCCACCGCCCAAGGTGCAACACAATACAGGAAGGCTGGATTGGAAGCTCAGCCATGTGGCTAGAGGGGTTTCTCTAGAAATTGGTTGCAAAACCAGGAAATGGGGCCTTGGTTTGGTTGAAGCTCTGCATTAGCTTGTGAGTGAAAAGAAACACAAAGCAAGCAGGCAACCGGACAGGCAGAGTGTGTGTGTGGCCCCAGAAAGGTCACCAAGAATAAATGTCTTTTTTTTCTTTTCCAACCCTGAAAAGCTCGGAAAAAGATCTCACAAACAAGAAGACAGCTTCTAACTGACTGATCCTTCTGTGTCTCAGTGGAGAGAAATGTTTATATTTTAAGAAACAGATTTTACCTAACTTGTGAAAACAATTTTGACCTGAAGCAACCATAGAACTCTGTGAACTTTGGCTTCCTGCAAGGAGCAGCCTTATCTTACTGCAACACCATATAACCTACAGCACTTAAATCAGTCTCCCATAAAGCAGGCTAGAGTCCCATCGCACTATCAATTAGAACTCCTCTCACAAAACAGATTGAAAAAGATATGTATTGCAGCCTTGGAGCAATACAGCTTCTCCCACAGTTATGAAACCTTTCTTTCTTTAGGGATAAACAGTAAAGCAACATCTAATTTGGATGAACAACTCTTTCAGATGCTTAAATACTTCCAGCCTGATGAATTTTTAAGCTCTTCTGATTTCTCTGAATGTATTAATCTTCCACACCTGTTATTTTAGTGCAAACTAAGTCATGCCTTGCCACTAGTGTTTCACATTTCCTTCTGTGTTTTTTTTTGAAGATTTGTGATTTGTCAGCTTTTTCAAAATGGCAATGTATTAGTCAATTGTCCTTTAGATGGTTCTCCAGGTAAGGATCTGTGGCATGAAAAAAATCCCTTGCTGACAAAGCTGTTCAGTCTACTCATGGTTCTTTGTTGAACTGAGAATTTGCCGAAATGCATAGTAGTGCATGGACTACTGCTTTTTTCTTGCCAACTCCTCGTCTCTAAATGCGATGCCATTTGTGTACAGAGCTATCCAGATGTGTGTCACAGCTTGATTTCTTGGGGCTGTCTGTGGAAATGCTTCAAGAGAAGCAGTGCTCTCTACCCCAGCGACATGAAAAATCCCTTCAGGATGCTATACAGTACCAAAGCAGCAAAGCTTTATTACATTTGCTTTTAATGTGTCCCTTTTCAGTTTGTTGAAAATCCATCCTTTCTTCTGAACATGTTTATGAAGCCCACAGAAAATTCTTTTTGTCTTGTCTGACTAAACCTTTTTTAATGTGACAGTGAAAATTGTGGCTCTGTACTCCTAGCTGTTTGTTTGTAATCTGGGCTTTTTCACTGATACAACAGAAATAGCTCCAATCTGAAGGTGAAAATTCTAGCCCACATTTCTGTGCCAACACTCACAGAAGAAGTCTAGCAACGCAGGGGATACAAACATATGCCTTAATCCTCTGAACGAACAGGTGCCTCATAGTTAAAGACAGATGAATACTTATTTGGCATATTTATTTGGCATATCCCCTGTAAGCCCCTGCCTATTACTGCCCCATTGCAATGCTAAGGACTCATATCCAAAGCACAGTATGGCAGCTCCCCCATTTTTGTCTTCTTGTGCACCTGGTTTGTGGAAGCAGAGGGAAGCTTGTGTCATCAAGAACTGAGTAGGGAAGTGTGCACAGCCCTCAGAGGCGGGAGGTAAGCTTTGATGTGTAGGGAGAGGGGAGAAGAGGTAAAAACATTCAGATCCTCAGGAGTTTGGGATGAGCCTACAGATTGAAATCTTACAAACATTTGCAAGTTGTAGATTCCATTGGTTTTGACTTTTCTCTAGCCTTTTTTTCCCCCCTTTAAAATATGCAGTACTAGGGGCTTATAATTGCATTTTGCTATACCGACCATATCTGTGTTTTAGTCCTGGTGTAGCAGTGGGAGCTTGAACCATGATGCAGGACCTCCAGCACCTTGTTCTGTGGTGGATTTCCCATGATAGAGCTGGGCTGCAAGGGCAATCCCTGCTTTTACTCTTGCATTGTGCATGGTGAACTTCCTGTTGCGAGGGCTTGTGCACACTGATGCTGGAAATGTCCACTACTAGGGCTGCTTTGGGATTCATTTGTCCTGATTTGGGTAGATAGACTGGGAATCAGAGCTGGTGCCAAGACAGGTGCTGTGATTTGTGGGGCTTGCCCTACACTGCTGAGACTCTGCTCTCCCTCTCACAGTCCCTGGGCACATCTCCAGCTGCGTGGTCCTCAGAGGACAGCCTCCAGCCAGATGGGCACTGCATCTGCTGACATAGGTAGGCTAGGATGGACATGGAGACAAAGGTCCAGCTGTAGGTAAGGCTGGTTTTGTTTCTGTGTGAGCTGCCACAAACCTAAGAAGGCATTAAGCGGAGCACGCTTGTGTAGCTGCCTTTTCATTATTTTTTTTTTAAAGATTTGTCTTTTATAGCTGAAATGACAAGTAAGTTGAAAACATTCTGAGGATGAGAAAATTTGTAAAGGTCTTCCTGACACCCTTTGTATTTTGACTATGACATTCCTTAATGACATTTAGAGTTACTGTGACAGCTACTATTACAACCTGTTGGGTTAGTGTATGTGATTTTACAGCATGGATCATGGGTTGATTGCAACTGGATCATTGCACATACTCAAGATCCATAATCTGCAATGTGTGCTATATTCAGAAATAAAAAATGCTTGAAGCAAGACTGTCTAAGGGACTTACACATGTTTTCAGACCATATTATTCTTCCTGATTGGATCACAGATTTCAAATTCTGGAGAGAAAGGGTTAAACCTCCTGACAGCTGCAGGAGTTTTCACAAAACAAGTGGTACATGTATCATAAAAAAAATCCAGAAAATTAGTCCAGCCTGTTCACAGTAGTGACTGAAAGACAGAAGATAATAATTCCTTGTTGAGATAATGTTTGTCTTGGGTGAGTATCAACATGAAATATCTTTTTTTTTATTATTTCACTTTCAACTTAAAGTAAAGGGATCAAAACTAATGATTAAAATAGGACCTCAAATAGACTTCTTACTTATTACAGTAAAAAAGAGATTATTAACATTCATGAGGTCCCTACTTAAAAAAACAAAAGACTTCAAATGAGCTGAAAGATGAAGTAGATCCTGCAAACAATAGGTAATTCATTAAGAATTACAAAATAACATCAATTAGGCTCAGTAACTACAAAGCCATTGCCATATTTTATTACTTTTATGCAATTTATTAACTTCACACACTAAAATCAAATGTATGCAACTGCAAAAGCAGCAGAAGGGATATGTCTAAGTTCAGTAATTCTCTGACACCAGTAGAATCTTTGTTAATCATATGATTGGAGGAAAATAGCTTTTCACAACTGAGGGCATAATTTTTCAAGTGGTGCTGGAAAGACAGTGAAGCTACAAGGAAAGGAAACACTTTGGAAACTTGACCCAACAGAAGACAGCAATTAGCTTTAATTATGATTTCTAGCATGAATATTAATGTGGAGACTAGGTGTAAAATAAATCTAACCACAATGACAAACCCTACCTGTAAATAGTGTGCTTTGTATGTGTGAGACTGAATGTTTTCTTCTTGTGGTCATCACTCTAAGTGAGGTCACTGAAAAGAGCATATAAAGAGCAGAAGGATTGTATCCTGGGATATTAACAATGCAGGAAGGGCCACATGTCTTCTGACTTCAGAGTGTTACTTGTATAAAAACTAAAGCATATATAAAATCCTAAAAGGGTAAAAAAGAATATACATTTCTATATATGTATTATTTTATTGAAATTTGTAACTTTTCCTATGAATTATTTATGGAATTTAGTCTCACTGCACTAAACCTTACACACATTATCTATCAGGCTGTCTTGCTTGCAGTAGTTGACTTGTTTTGTCAGTCTTTAACAAATAAACTTATAGTCTAAAAATTCTTCTAAGCTCCTTTCAACCGCACCTGCCCATTTCATGTCATACACACCATATGCCAGAGTCATGAGCAGTGTAAAAGGGTGTATTGCACTGATTTTATATGTGGAGCCCCCATAATTCACCCTGGCAGAGAGCAGAGCCTGACACCTGTGCAAGAAACTACAAAGCCTTAAGAATGTGATCAGCAGTTTGGGAAGAAGATCAATCATGTGTTTTATGTGTTACCATTTCTCTGATAGGCCTGTGACTCTGCTGGTTCAGAGGACGTATTGCACCTTCAAAAGTAATGCTACAGTCAGTCTTGTCACTTTGCATTTACTCAATGACCTTTTAGCTTGATAATAGAAATTGGCACAGTTTTAAGTTATTTACAAAACTTTTTTAATGTGTTTTACATTCTTTTGATAACATTATGTGCAGTTTTAGCCCTCAGGCACCTTGCTCAGTAAAGCATCTAAGGGAACAAAATTACTTTTAAATATAACCATTAAGTGCTCCCCTGAATTAGAACATTATTGACTAAATTTTGTGCCTACAATAAAGCTAATAAAGCAGGTTATTGGAACAGGATTTGATATTTTAATTCAGATTTATAATAAAACATAAGGAAAATGGCTAATGGATATTGTCTACCAAGGTTAATGTGATGTAAGATAAAGACTGAGACAGACTTCTATCAGCACCATGGTGCTGAGTAACTTTTCATCACACTGAAGATGAATTTGTGATACTATGAACTGTTGCACACTAAAGAAGATAACTTTTCCCAAGTCTTACATAGAAACTTTCCATTTATATTGCATTGAAACATTCTACATTATCAGATATTTTTAAGAATTGCATGATTTTTTGTTCATTATCCTTTTTAAAGAAAGTCACTATACAAAGAACAAATCCTATGGAATAACTTTATCATGAAGAAGGATGTTGCAGTAGAAGTAAGAGTAGAAGTTAACTCTCAAACAAATTTTGTTGATGTAGATATGCTTTTTTCTGAAAAATGAAAATACTTTTGACAGAATTGCAAAATGGAAAAAAAAATCAATGGCATTTATTTCCGAAATCATTCCATTCAATAGGGAGGAAACAACTCACAGTTAGATTTGACAGCATATACTCAACATTCTTACCTTCAGAATTTGATAATTAAAATTTTAGATTTATGACTTCAGTCCTACAAATATATCTCTAGCAAATGCAATCAAAAGACAATATGATAAACTAGGATAATTTACAATCCATTTTTATCTACCCTTCAATTTAACTGTATTTTGGTCTAGAAAACATTGCTATTCCAGAATGAAAACAGTGCCTTGAAACTGTAGATATGATCTGTTTTATCTTGCTTTTAGGCAGGAAACCATCAGCAATCACTCCTAAGTATATTTCAAATTTTGTTCCAGTGTGATGGCTGGCTGATGTAGTTTGTACAGTGATGGCCAAGCTCAGATTCAGAGAGGTGAATATTGTGTCATCAGACACAAATGCAATTTCCCTCCTTGTACTCCAGCCCAAAGTAAGGTCCCAATAAATATTTAATTCTGTGAAAAACTCTGAAACCTCCAGTCTGTGAGACATGGGTTTGCACATCTCCAGTTTACTTCAGACAATAACCCTTTAGGATTTAAGAGTTGCAGGAACTGCTTGTCACAACCAAATGCCTCCTTCAGACTTCTGACAATGTCCCACATGGGTGTCATAGGAGGGAACATTTCCTGGTTCTCACATTGGCATTTTGGACATAGAGAACATAGAGAGATAAGGAAGGTTTCCAAGCACGGTCCATGCTTCCAGCAAAGTGGAAAACTCTACCTTCTCTGGTTATTAAGCAAACAGTGCATCTGAGTAACTCTTACTAGGATGCAGATGACTCCTATCGTTGGTTCTTATTTATTTCTTTTACTGAATAGAATTAGGGCCATTCTCACTAGTCTCAATTTATTCTACCAGGTAAAAATTATAAGAAAATAGCATTTGTTATGAAATAACAATAAATTAATAAACTGAAGAAAATACATCTGAATTCTCTTTACTAGCAGTTTAGGCAAATACTGTGAAGTACAGTGAGGTTTCTGGTCCTTAGCTGTTAAAAATTGCTACTGTTCTTTTTCTTTTTTTTTTTTTTTCTCAAAATGGCTTTCTATGAATAGTTTCAAATACTTATTTAAGAGTGGTGTTTCTATAAAACATTCCACCAGTGAACCTTTGTACTGCTGATAAACACAAACATGAAGTGTTTGGGAAACAATCTTGCTTCCAAGTCCAACAAATAGCCATTGAAATCCCTCATCTGTTCAGACATTATGTGCTTGTCCTTTTACTCAAATCTACCTCAAACCGTTCTGCACTGTAGTTACCTGGGGTAACTCCAGAGCTGCCAACAATCATCTCTGAGTGTCTTCAGCTTCCAGGCTGGCACCTAAGAGAGGTCAATATGACTCAGCTACTTTCTGGCCAACATTTTTTGCTCCTTGCAAAATAAATAATGCAGTAACCATATTTATTCCTCTACATTCTCAAAGTAAGCAATCTTTTCAAGTTTGTATTTTGTATTATATATTTTATATATATATATATTTATTCAATTGGAAAGAAAGAGAATTGAGAAAAAAGGAAGTCCTTTTTGTAATTGCTGAACAAAGTAAAATTACAGTAACATACATGGGTAGAAGAAAAAGCGCATTCATTTTCTGTTTTGATTAATAGACCATTTGCAGGAGGAAATAATTTATTAGAACGAAAGCTATACCAGGTAAAACATACTTCTGAGGTTAAAATTTTCCCCTATTTTCAGTGAAAATAGTTTTCAAAGTGGAAGCATGATCACGTTGTTTTATGCAAACTATCCGAACTAAACGAAGGACATTTCAAAGAGTCTCCAAATCCTTTTTTTCACTTTAGCAAAGACCTTTACCATTGATTTGGTACTCCATTTATGGATGAAAACCTTATTCAAGAATGAGAAATGTTCCATTGAAATCACTTATCAAATAATAAACCATTAGTGTGTTTTCTTTCTGGAAGGGATGATGCCAAGTAAATTACTTTCATTATAGGTCAAATATCACCACTACTAAGAGCCTTGGACACAGTTTTTAAATGCTTTGGTGGATCTATATCAGTGCACTTTCTACTGCTGAGGACTTCTGAAATCCCAGATCATCAAAATTCAATTCAGCTCAACTTACCCATTCAATTCCAGTTCAGGCCTCCTCTTCTCACAAGAACTTCACTGAAGAGTCAGAGGACACAGGAACAAAGCGAAGGGTTTGGTTTGTTTGTTTATAATTCTCCTTTGTGAGATCCCCCAGGAGAAGGAAAGAGAATAGTTTACAGTCTGGTAAGATCAGAACAGCAAAAGTATTTGCAGTATGGCACACAATAAAGCATTGCTTACTGCACTTCCAGGCAGCACCATCCTGTGAGACTCACAGATCAGCTCCAGATCCTGCCACAGACTCACTCCGGGAGCTAAAATTTCCCTCACCTCTGGAGACTTTTCTTCCCTGGAGAGCCTTAAGAGACTGATGCAAACCAGATTTGACCCTCTACAGAATATCTGGTTATTTTTCTAATTTTTTCCTCTGTGGATGGGTACTTTTTTTTTACTACTCCTTTAAAATTGAAGTTGGTTTTCATTCCCACTGACAATGTTCATATCCCAGTAAACTTGTATTTATTTTACAAGTCTATTTTCTTTAATCATGTCATGAGGCAGACCACTAATTCTCTCCTTCTGCACGGCTGTAATGAGACCACACACACTCTGCTCTGAGCACTGGCAGACTGGAAAGAGATGAAAAGACAGAACAAGAACAAAATAGCATTAGAAACCCAGTACTGTTTCCATCTGAATTGTTGTAATATGGTTCCTCACTGATCCTGCAAACTTCAGGATCTTTGGTCTCTGGTGGCCTGGCTATCAATCCTTCCCCCGCCCCCCCCCCCCCCCGCCCCCGCCTCCTCCCTATCCNNCCCCCCTGATTTATCATTTCAAAACTGATAGCAAAGCTGCATCCAAAGAGCTATCAATTAGCCCTTAGAGGTAGTCCAAAACAACGAGTAGCCCACACTATATTTTCTGGTTGAGGCAGCAAGACCAGAAAAGGAGGTATTGAACTGATCTGCCTGAGTAAATTAAGGGCTTCTTTGAAACACCTAATGAGAGAATTTTTGAAGTGCAGTACACAAGTTTTATAGAAGGATGACATTGATAGGAGATAAAGTCTGTATGTTAATGTGCTCATTGATTGATTATTTCCAAAAGTGGAGCTTGAATATTGTATGCAGTTTTGGTCACCACAATATAAGAAAGCTATTAAGCTATTGGAGGGTGTCCAAAGGAGGGCAATAAAGATGGTGAAGGGCCTTGAGGGGAAGCTGCATGAGGAGTGGCTGAGGTCACTTCGTTTGTTCAGCTTGGAGAAGAGGAGACTGAGGGGAGACCTCATTGCAGTAACAACTTCCTTGTGAGGGGAAGAGGAGGGACTGGCGCTGATCTCTGGCAGAACCTGAGGGAATGGCCTGAAGTTGTGTCAGGGAAGGTTTAGGTTGGGTATTAGAAAGAGGTTCTTCTCCCAGAGGGTGGGTGGGCACGGGAACAGGCTCCCCAGGGAAGTGGTCACAGCACCAAGCCTGGCAGAGTTCAAGAAGCGTTTGGACAATACTCTCAGCCACATCGCGTCACTCATGGGAATGGCCCTGTGCAGGGACAGGAGCTGGACTTGATGATCCATGTGGGTCCCTTCCAACTTTGAATATTCTGTGATTCTGTAACTAGAATCTATTTTGAGTGCACAGGGAGCAGTTGTCCGAACTGTGCTTTTCCTATTTCAAGCAAATTGCCAAGTTGGAAAGGTTTGGCACAACTACACCGACTGTAGCGGACTCCGTTTTAAAGAGAACTGTAATTTGAATCTCACCAAGAGATTACTCTGAGAAGACAGTTGTGATTCCTGATCTGAAACTACAAATCGTTCCATTTGATTTTGACATTAGTGACATTGTCTAAAGGAGAAACAACAGACTGTGGTAAGTACTGCCGTGTTGACATAAAAAGCTGTAAAGCTGTCTTCTGTCTTCCTGTCGAAGATGACGTCAACCAGGAAGATATTTTTTGTAACATGGGTCTCACCTGAACTTCTGGAAAGAAAGCTATAGTTCAGAGACCTGTTGTTCAGTTTGCATAATTTGCATAGTTCCTGGGGCAGATGTTTATACATTTACTGATTCAAGGGGCATTGGAGAATCAGCCTAAAGTGTCATCTATTGCTGCCATCTCTGCAGCATGTCCAGTGCCATTGACATTACATGTGTTTCACCATCAGGAATTCAGATATAGCCTTTCTCTTGAGGCCTGTAGCCCTAGCTCATAGTCTTAAATCCATGATTTTAAGAGATATATTTAATAAATATTATGTTATTTTATGGACATTACAATCACTCACACAAGCAATGGCTTGGAATACAAGCTCTCTGTGGTGGCCACTGCTGGCACCATAGGGTTGGATGCACTTATTGCAGATTATACAGGTTGCAGTTCTTAATTTGGACACCTTCCTCTGCCAGCATACAAAGTTATGTCTGTGCCCTTCCTGAAACAGCCTTGGCTGCTCCTTCTACATCTGCCTCACCCGTTGACCAATGTTATATTTGACATCAGAGGTGCCTGGGGCTGAGGTCAGCTAGTGTCATGGACAGAACCATTCACCCACTGTCCACAGGCGTGTTCAGGAGATGTTTGGAAACTTAATCTGCCCCAGCTGCAAGACTTGTTTTGGCACAGGAACTACCACACATGGGCACCCTTTGGGCATGGCAGTGGACAGAAAGCCCAGCATTGTGTACTAGTGACCACAGGGTTTGTAGGGGAATCCTACTATTCAGTAGCTCAGAGCCATACTATGACACTTTTACATCCCCCCATCTCATATCTAATCTTTCAATTTTTTCATGTGTAGAATGTGCATTTCATCATAATTATTTTTGTCCACACTTGAAGTGCAAACAATCCAGGTCATTTACAGGCTTGTTACTAGAGGCCTGTCAATCCGTCAACCTGACCTCTGTGCTGTGGAAGGTCATGGAGCAGACCATCCTGAGTGCCATGACACATGCAGGACAACCAGAGGATCAGGCCCAGCCAGCATAGGTTTGTGAAAGGCAGGTCCTCCTCGGCCAACCTGATCTCCTTATGTGAAAAGATGACCTGCGTAGTGGATGATGGGGAGGCTGTGCATATTGTCTTCCTAGAATTTTGTAAAGCCCTGGACACCATTTCCCACAACATTCTCCTGGAGAAGCCTGCTTCCTGTGGTGTGGATGGGTGCTCCCACCTTCATCAGCTTCACTGCCCTTCTAAGAAGACCAAGTGCTGGGTCCTGCACTTGGGTCAAAACAACTACATGAAGTGCTATAGGCTTGGGGCAGACTGGCTGGAAAACTGCTTAGTGGAAAAGAACCTGGGGGTGCTGGTTGACAGCTGGCTGAACATGAGCCAGCAGTGTCCTAGGTGGTCCAGAAGGCCAATGGCATCCTGGCCTGTATCAGAAATAGTGTAGCCAGCAGGACTAGGGAAGGGATCATCCCTCTGTACTCAGCACTGGTGAGGTTGCAGCTTGAGTCCTGTGTTCAGTTTTGGGTCCCTCACTGCAAGAAAGACATTGAGCTGCTGGAGTGTGTCCAGAGAAGGACAGCAAAGTTGGTGAAGGTCCTGGAGCACAAATCCTATGAGGATTGGCTGAGGAAGCTGGGAGTGTTTAGCCTGGAGAAAAGGAGGCTCAGGGAGGACCTTATTGCTTCCTACAACTACCTGAAAAGAGGTTGTAGTGAGTGGGGGGGTCGTCCTCTTCTCTCAAATAACAATCGATAAGAAAAGGTTTAGACTGGATATTAAGAAAAATTTTTTCACAGAAAGGGTTGTCAAGCATTGGAACAGGCTGCTCAGGAAAGTGGTGGAATCACCAGACCAAGAGGTATTTAAAAGAGGTATATATGCGGCACCTGGGGACATGGTTTAGTGGTGCAACTGAATGATCCTTAAGAGCTTTTCCAACCTTAATGATTCTATGATTCTGTGATCACAAGTAAGTCTGAAAGTTCAATTTTTATTTCAAACAATCAATTGATTCAAGTGTCTCAAACACAGCTTCTTAACTTCAAGTGAAAAAAAAAGTTTTGGGTGAATCATGAATGAAATCAAGGGTTTATTTGCAACTTTTTAACAGTCATTTTTTCAAGGTGTAATAGGGCCTCTGGCACAGCATATGCAAGAATCAGTGAAAAGTGCTTGTACTGAGGAACCAACAGCAACTATTTTTCTGACAAATATTTACCCATATGTGTTGCATTATCTTTCTAACCAAAGTCTTTGTTACCAACTCCTCAATAAATTGGAATGAAGATGTCTGAAATGCATTCAAATCCAGATAAATGCAATCATGAACATCTTACTGTGTCAAACCGAATATGAAAATTAATATTAACATTAGTATTATATTGAATAAAATTAGTATTGCTGCCTGCAAAATATTCCTTGTGCTCTTCATTCCAGTACCAAATTTTATATATCTTCTCCCAAACTTTTCAAGATGTGTCCCAGGCTGGCAGACTGACAATGCCAAATTACTTTGTAACCTAGGAATTGTGGGGAGGAATGTTGAGGTTTTGGTCACTGGGCAGAAGACAGGTGGTACATCTGGCACACAATGAAAAATATGGGAAGTGGTTTGGGAATGTAATAAGAGCATATTAGCTGAATGTTTCTGTTACAGTATTCAGTAGCAAAATATTTAATGATGCTGACATTTAAATTGTGATAATTAGATTTCCTAGTTAGCACCACATTGAGAATAACGAGAACAGTTTATATATTGCTAGAGCTATTATTTCAGACTGTCTACCAACTTGGATTGGCAAGAATGACCTGGTTCATGTTCTATTTATATGTGAGTTTTATTCTGGCGTTAATAAAAGCTTAAGTTTTGGATCACAGTCCTCTTCTATTATGTGGCTCTATGAGGATGGAAATCATGAAAGGCTTGTTTTTAGCCAAGCTAAGAGCTCCTCTAGTGAGACAGCCCCACAATGCATTACATCTGCAAATACTGGTCTGCAAATACAGCCATGATACCTCCCTTTCAAGGTAATTTATCTAGATGTCTCAGAAGGTACACCAGACAGCTGAATAGAAAACATTTTCTTTGCCAAAAGATTGTAGGACGATCAGAGTAAATTCTTGCCATTATTCCCTGTCCAAGACATTTGTCCCCTTGCTGTAAGAGGTTTGCGCTACACGAGGCCGGATGGAGAGCTGCACCTGTGGTGGCACAGACTGACAGTCTCCACCTGATGGCCAGTTTTGCTGCCCTGTGCAGTAACTGCAGGAAAGCGATCCATATGAAAGAACCACCTCCTGCCAGCTGACTTTTTCCCCCCACAGTGTTAGTGCAACAGAACAGTTTTGGTGGATGGGATGAGGAAAAAATCTACTGTCTCACCCATTTTAAGAAATATTAAAATCATTCACTTCTTTTTCTCCTACAGGCAAGGAATTGACCTCACCATTAACTGTACTTTTGGCCCACATGAAAAAAGATTTATTTCAGTTTAGATGTCCTTGTCACAGCTTTGCAGAAGGCAGCTTTTCTGAAATGCTGTCTGCAGCCAGTTTACTCCATAGCCAAGTGTGGCTGTGTTCAAGTCCAAGCCCTGGAAGTAGAGAGCTGATCACCCTAGTGTGGGGGCTCCTGCCAGCTGAGTGGGCAGAAGCCTCTGCCTGGATTGAAGGTAGAAAGGAGCCTGAAACAGGTGCATCTGAGGGGGTGTCAAGGCTCAGGGAGGACCCGTCCATTGAAAAAGAGGGCTAGAGTAGGACTGGAGAGGCAGAATAAATGCATATGGAACAAATGGTGGGACACAGAGATGTGTGATGGAAATGGATGGAGATAAGAGACCAAATAATATGGATAAGAGCAAATTGACGTGAAAAGAGAGGTCACAGAGACAGACCATCTGTAGCCACTGGGGTATTCTGCCCTCCAAGAAGCCAGGCTGATCCCAGGGGCTTCTCCACACTTTTGCTGTCAGTCGATACCTAAGAAATCCAATAACAATGTGTGAATCTCACCTTCCCTCATTTCCAAACAGTTGGCTTGCAGTTTAGCACAACCCCCCACTGTTCCAGTAGGAAAAGTGATCAGGAAGCAAAGATTTGTGCTGTATTAGTGGGGATGTACAATACTGCTACTAAAGTTCAAATGATGCATGCCTGATTTTTGAAGAAATCATTAAGCACTACAAAACAATTCCAAATGAGTCTTTTTATTAAGGGGAAAAAAATAGGCTGCAGAGCAAAGCACTCAGAATTTTAGAAAAGCATCCAAAATTAACAGAGACTGAGTACACTCTCCATGTTTGTGCTCACTGTGAGACAGTGTTTAATTAGGTGATCATGTAATATTTCCTTCACGTGACCTTTGCCTGATCCCACACACAGGGCAAGTTTCTTCAGTTTTTTTGCTGCTCTAGTAAAGCACATTTCTGTAGCAGGCATTTTATTTTGCTCTACAGTAATTAAATGTATTTATTGAGCAGTAATAGGTTAACGGGAACTAACTGAGGAGAAGAAGAAGGGAAGAATTGACTTGATGAGTAACTAATCACTCATAAAATTCTTATAGTGACAATTCCTACAGGGATTTCAGAATTTGTTAACTACCTCATCTTCACCATGTTTTTTTAGTGAGTAAATCAGGGATTATTTACTTATGTGGTATATATGTATAGTAAGGAGTGAAATTACATAGCAACCTTCCCCTTGGAGGAAGCACTAAGATGGTCTTTTGACCTATATTACTCTCTATTTTCATGAAACTTTCAGGACCTGAAGACAGCATAACTTTAGACATGCTGTCAGATCTGGCCAGTGACACCTCTGTGAGCCCACACTCACACTCATTCACAGTTACGCAGTCACCTGAGTGTGAGCACCCAAGCCCTGTTTCTCTGGGCCAAACAGATTCACTCCACATATGGCAGCTTGAAGAAGGTTTTTTCCAGTGTCTATAGCATTGGAGTTGCTCAGAAAGGTTTGAGTCTCACATTTGTGAAACCTTATCCAGGGTTCCTGGGCAGGGAATGCCTGGGCACATGGAGAACACTGGTGCTACCAAGCCAAGTTTTTAAGGGAGGGAGGCCCCCAAATGCACCTGTGAATCCCTGCTGGGTGGGGATAACCAGCTGCACAGCCTTTAAAACCAAAGGCACTGTTTCATCAGAAAGGATACCTCTGACCATACACATTCCCTTGAGCTTGAATATCTGCCAACAGTCAATTTGCTCACAGTATGGAAGCTTATCATCAGGCAGCTAATTCAGCTTTCCTCCACTGGGATAATAAATTCTATTTACTCTACCTGTTATCAGCAACAATAGTTGTTTAGAAAGAATGAAACAGAACAAGATTGATTAGTTCTTTCTCCAGCTCTTTGAGGATCCAAGGTTATTTTTGTCATTCTTCATACCACATTAACACAAGCATGATTCCTTTCAAGGTACCAGTGTGGCTATCATGGTAACGGAGTGGATTATTCAGTGATGTGTTCAGAAAGAGTAGCTGTTTTTCTCCCATCTTCACTGCAACATGAATATAGGATTTCTAAGGCTACCGTATGCTTACAGCTTTTTCTCCCATACTTTATTTAGACAGGAAAACCTGTTGGTTTCTGTATAAATTTCAGTGTCTAGAAATAAACTGCAATCCTCTGAACTAAAACTGGAGTTCAAATGTATCTCTTTGCTAGAAAGAAAGAATGAAAGTAGAGCTGTTATTTATTTATTTACTTACTTATTCTTTATCTGTATAGACAAACAGTGAATTTTCTCTTCCACTTTTATTGAAAAGGCTTAAGTACTTTCTTTTCCCCTGGGCATTCTCTTCATGGAGTTGCAGCTGGTCAAAATGGAGCCAGCAGAGCTGCAGCCATGCCCTTGCTTTTTTGCTTGCTATTAAAGTCTGTCATTGGTTCTACAATAGACAATATAATTTCCCACTTGCAACAGGTGGTAGAGCAAATGCAAACCAGGCAGGCACTCACCCAATGCAGCAGCTGTGGCTCTACCTCCCTGGGGACATGCTGTGAAAAAGTCAATACACTTAGAAGGCACAGTTTTCCTAAAAACTGTCTGCGTGCTTGGATAGGGACAGCCTGCACCTCCCTTGCCCTGACCTCACTCTTTCTTCTCCACCTGTAATGTTCACACTCTACCATGAGTCTCTAAGCCAAGGCTCCCTCTGCAAATCAGCATGGCAGTCAGCATGTCAGTACTGAAGATGAAGGTACACTTGCCTTCAACAAGGAGGAAAGACTGTTTTTTCCCCCAACAAACCTTAAGGGATGGGGTTGTGTTCTGTGGGCCATTAGATTTGGCAGTCAAATGCTGAAGGAGTAGCACCAATCCCATCATCATCCAAGTCTTCTCTCTTTCTACCCTTCCTTTACTGCCTCAAAAGCTCAGCATTCATTCAGCTGTCTTGTGGACTAGGAAAATGGGGGAGATAAGGGAGGGAGAGTAGGAAGGCATGCAGATGATCAGAAGGCAGATAGCCTAAGCGGTGCAGTCACATTCTCGCATTTTAGAAATGCAAAATGTATTTGTTATCTCTTTCTGTCTGGCACTCATGAGGATCTCATCTTGCCGTTCCTGAGCAGCAACAGGCACTGTGGAAGAGTGCTGACACTTAAACTCCTCTTTTCAAAATGTGTCCATGCTCTATGGGGTCTCACATGGAGAAAGAAGACCCACAGGGGTAACTCTTGACTTGAGTGACTCTTTCCTCCTCTGTGTAGAGGAAAGGTGAGTGCATTATAGGACAGTCCCATTAAAAAAAAAAAAGTTAAGAAACATAAATGACTGTGAATGAACTAGACTGAAGCACCCTGGGGCCCCAGCTCATTTTTCAGATGAACTAACAGTAAGAACATTTTTTAACTGATTTAATTTTAATCAAGTGAGAGGAGTGACTGGTAGATCTGAGGGGAAAATGAAAGAAATGCAACTGAGGAGAAAATCTGCTGCTCCACTGGCTTCCTCACACCTTTCAGTAATCCATCACCCTCTGCACTGCTGAGGAGGGGGAAAAAGAGCGTGGCTTTGTAAGTGGCGGGCAGCCAGCCAAAGTTGACCCACCACACTTTGAGATCAGGGTATCAGCACTTCTGCATGCCAAGACTCAGCGCAGCCCAAAATCATATACTGAATGTTGGATAACAAGCATGGAAGCCTCGGGGCTGTCCCTTCAACACAAGGTGCCAGAGCAAGAAGGCAGTCACATGGACAAGGGCTGTCAACTTTGTCCCCTTCAGCCTGCAATCTTGAACACCACACTTGAGAGTAAAGTAGAGGAAGCTGTGCACTCCTTGGCAGGCAGCAAGGTGATCCTGTTTGAGCAGCTGGCTGTCCTGGTGCTTTCCTCAGGACTGCCACGGCACACAACAGCAAGCCTGCGCTAGGTTTTCTGAGCCCTTAGTCCATCCTGCTTAATGACATCATTAGCTTCTCCAAGTAAGAACAGTCCTTAAGCCCAGGGAAACCTTCATTTCAAAGAGATTCCAGGGTATTACTCTGACATACTAAAATAATTGGCTGCAGTGGGAAATACTGAAGAAAATGATGCCAAAAGGACTATCAAGAGCACGGAATAAATTTTGCAGAACAAAATTACTTGACATAATCAGAATTGTAGGCATCTCTTTTTGAAGATGTAAACATACATTTTCCAAATAAAGATTTTATTGTGGCCTTTTAAAAAATAAATATTTTCCTTTAAACTTATAAAAATATCAGAAGATATTTGACTTGATACAAAATGCAAGAGGCAATCTTAGCTTTTAAATATTGTCCTGACATCATGATTTCTGAGCAGTTTGCACTGAAAGTGTGATATGTTATAACTCTGAGCAACAGAAGACCAGGAACACCGGTATCTAGCAATCCTAGTCTAAGGAAAAACTAGTCCTTAGCTTTTAGTAACAATCTACTTTTTTACTTGTTATTTATAGCAATACTAGTTCTGAGCTTTCCTGCACATTTGGAAGAAATCAACACTAGTTTGGTTGTTGTTTTCTGTAAAGTGACCTGGGACCTCTTGGATAAATGGTGCTGGGCATGTTCTGAATCTTTGCAGCAAATATCAGGATAATTAAAACTAGAAAACTAAGATTACATCCACAAAACAAAGAGTTTTCCCAACTTACTCTCACAGGTTTTAAACATCCATTTTGGAAAAAAACCCCTAGCAAGACCTTCATTAAGTCAATTGACAGCATAAAACAGAATAAATCTAGACACAAACAGGTCTTAAATCCTAACGCTTCTCTGCCCATAAGTAGCAGAGATCCTCTACCTATACCTGCATTTGGCCCCATTTACCAAAGTAATTATGTGTATTGAAAGATTAAATGTTTTGGAAGCTGCAATTATTTTCTGTCAATTTATGTTAAACTCCTATATTTTTAATGAGGTCATTTACTGAAGGGTTTTGGACCAAAATCCAGAGTATTTCCAGATTGGCATGGACTGCCAAGAACAACTGTAGATAAAAATAGAGCAGAAGACTTTTCATACAGGGAAAACTGAAATCTGTATACTCATTTTTAATTATAAGGTACTTGATCTGGAAGATGTGTGATATATTCCAAATCTAATTAATTCTTAAGGTTTTTTGGTTTTGTTTTTGTTTTCTTTCCACTTGATTTATTCATTCCTGAACGGTTTTTGAATAGTCTTCTGTGCTATTAAATACAGTGGGCCTGATTCTCATGAACAATAGGTTTCTGGCCCCCTTCTGACAGCTCAAGGAGCCCTGAAAGCAAGTAAAACTGGCAAGAGAAAGTCGCACTTCTTTTTCATGCTCCTATACTTTCAGAACAAGTCCATTATAAGTGAGAATAAAGGTAGCTTTGCTTCTTAAAAGAGAGCAGGCATATTCTTTGCACAGGAGCACTTATATGTCTTCAGCAAAGCTTTGCCTTTTGCACTGGTTTAGCTACAGCAAGCTGGGCAGATCAACGCTGTTTACAAAGAGAAGCACTGGAAGGCTGTATTTATTATTCTAGCTTAGCATCTGCCAGCAGGCAAAGTATCCTAAAACATTTCTAAGTCCTCCAAGAGAGAAGTTGCATCCTTGTTCTATTATTTTATTTCTGTGCTAGTAGCAATGGTCTGAAATACGAAGGTCACTGGCTCTCCAAAAATTTACACTTCAGTGTGACTATTCATCTCAGGCTGGTTCAAGTCTATATCCACAATCTCATTAACTAAGAGGGTCACTCTTGAGACAAAAGTACACCCTCTTGACTACTTCTGTATGACTCTCCAGATTCTCATTTAATTTATATGGAGTAAAGTGAGCTTAAGCTCAGGCTTTGAGGTTAATGGTGGAATCTTGACTGGAATAAGTTCAGTCCAGGCACTATCAGTGTCATCACTGTTATATGAACAGACTGAGGATTTTTCTTTTTGAGCATCTCTTCATATATTCCAAGATTTTTTTTTGAAGAGGAAGTTGAATGCAACTGCAGGTTTAAATTGACATCTAGTTTGATCTTGATACTATGTGTCTCTGCCTATGTACAGGTTTGGATGATAATCAGTTATTTCAGTACCTAAAAATTCTTCTCAAATTGAATGAGTAAACATGTTTCCAAAAATAACTAACTTCTTCTATGCCTTGCTTATTAACCAGATCTGCTCCATTGTGGCTTGCTAGAATCTTCAATAAGGGAAACAAAATTGGAGGGTGAAGAAAATTGGAAAGAAAAATAATGATGAGAGCTGTATGCTGTTCTCTGTTAGCACAGGAGGTTGATGAACCATCCTTAGCTGTTTAAATAGGCAGTGTCAATAGAAGAATTGGCTTTGGTGCCTGTACATAATTTACTGGTAGAAAGTAAGTCTTTACTACTGCTTGCATTGCAATGCCTAAGGCACAGTGCTGTATCACAATGGCGAATTAGAGCCAGACTATGAAAAGCCTTGTTGCCTGCAACTAATCTGCAGGATGACTGCATTTTAAAAAATGGATAAATGCTACCTGAGCAAGGAAGGGAAATTGCAATATCAGAGAAGACACAGCATATTTCCTCATCAGCAACAGAAGATATATCTCAACACATTGGCTGTTGTAATCATACTTGGTACAGCATGAGATTGTTTCATGTGGCTGATTTGCTGTTATCTTTAATTAGCCACAATTCTGTCTTTTTGAACACTAAATGAGTTTGGTTTAAGAATACTAATTGTCAAAGTCTCTCAGATTAACAGAATGGAAAAAATACATTCATAATGAACTGAATTTTAGATTACAATAAGCTATTACAGGAAACAGAACAAACGTGTACAGAAAAATGATCAAACTGTGTGGAGTTCTCCTCACTGTACCACGTTCCCTTGCTTTTCCCATTTTGGATACTCTTCTGGACTCTTTCAAGGCCAGAGCTTCATCTTCTACTGCACCATTCAGTCTGTTTCAATGGGTACAATTCCCAAGCCTCATCCACCCAGTCATGGGAAGAATACAAGAATATTGACTCAGAATTTAGATCATAATTTTCAAGGGTTAGAGTGACTGGAAGATTTTCCGCCACTTAATATAGAAATGGGTGTAATCTCCCAGAAGAAATTTCACTCTCCCACAGCCTTGTCTTGTATCTTCTGTCAGAGGAAATGGGCATATATATTGCTAAATTATCTTGAGCAGCTTTTGACACTTCAAAGCATCACTGTACTCAGCACAGTGTGGACTAGCTAACACTTCCAAAGTGACTGTACACTGAGGATCACACTGCTTTAGAGACAGACAAAAATCTTTCAAAACAGATGTCAAAACTGACATGGCAACCATTCTGCTGTGTACTCTGACTGTCGCCTTTCTTAAACCTGCCACAGGGCAACTATCAGCATATTTGCCATTCAATACATGTATTTGCAGCTCTTTCACGATGCATTAGAAAATTACCTCTCTGAAGCCAAGAGGACATGTGAATGTAATTTCTTTTTCCACAAAGCATTTGCTGTGTTCTTCAAAAGGTTAACCCACCTTACTAAACTGTACAAACATTATTTCACTTTTATTGACACTCTTTTCAGACCATGAAATGACTTGAGTTTTAATCTATTTTTTTACACTGAAAAGAACAGACTAATATAATAAGCTCCACACACAGAGGTATTTCAAAAACATGTTTTCCAAAGCTCTTGAAGTTGCAAGGAAAATGTTGTGTTACAAAGAAGTTACTGTTGAGATAAATACAGTTATATTTACTGGGCTGATATTTGTTTGTTTTTTATTCCAAGGTCTGAGATCAGGGCACAGCTTTCATGAAGGAAAGGCTCCAGACTACTTGAATTGCAAATAGTAAGGTTTTATAGTTTGATTATCTTTTCTTGGGGAAAAAAATTACTATTAAAATAAAACTCTGAAAGCATGATTTCATCTCAGCACAACATTCTTTACCCAAATGTACAGTATTTACATTGCCTACTTCACTTCCCATGGTGTGCAAGAGCAGCAGGTGGTGTATCTAACAGGGCTGGCTGCCCACTGGGACACCAGCAAGTGTTGTAACCTCCAGTGTGGTGCTACATAAAAGGAAAGTGCAGGCAGCAACTTGGTCACTTCATTTTGCCATATAATTTCTAGAACCAATTTTCCATACTGTGCCTAGGGAGAATTAAAGTGCCCCAATGCTCCTGAACATCTCTGTGGGCATAACTACAGAAGCTGAGGAAACATCATTAATCATTGTGACCAGCAGGCCCAGCTGAATGAGCTGACTGGTGGAGTGGGGCTGGGGACCAGGTGCACAGCAGCCTCTGCTTTAAATATCTGTGGGTCCCATGACGTGGTTCTCCAAAGGCTGTGTTCTCTCAGAGGAATGGGATGTCCACCCGATACAATCTTTCAGTGGCCACCCTTGTGTCAAACTGGAATAGTGGACAGGGTCCTCTCCTATGGGAGACCATGTATCTCTGGGGCACCATTCTTCACCATGATGTTCCTATTAAATACTCCAAACTCTGAAAGAGTAAAAACATTTCAGCAGTGTGGGACATTGTGATCCTGCTTACAGAAAGTTGTCTCTACTGAGAATTCCACCCCTGTATTTTTCTGGTGAGGGGATAACTCAGGGGTGACATAACACAAATGCTGCTTCCAAATTCAGTAACGTATTTGAACATGTGTTTGAGTAACACAGATTTGCTCTCTGGAAGTGGATTTGACTATGTCCACAGGCTCCTGGGTTTCATAGCTCATGAAATTGCTCCACATAGCAAAATACTGATGTTCTCATACAGATTATATAGGCTGTATAGATTAGGAAAATGGCACACAGCATTAGCTAACTATTGCTTCTTACTTAAAAGGAAAAAAACCTCAGCAGTTCAGACTGCTCTACAGTAAACCTATAAGGAATTCAACTTGTAAAAATATGTTGAAGTCTCTTGAACACCAGGTTGGTCAAATTGACCAGAATAATAACTTCAGTCTATATTCAAAACTTTCTAAGTACAACTAAGGAAACAAAGATTTTATTCTTGACAGACCAGCCCCGTCAATGCTGAAACCTGCAGCCCCTCTATTTTTCCCTCCCACCCTTTGGGCTGAGCATCTGAGCATTACTAATCTTTAAACTGACAGCAGCAAATGATCCTCATGATGACAGGAAGGCCTGTCCCAAAGAAGCTGTCTGTGAGAGGTTTCCGCTACAGAGTCTGTGCCAAAGCGATCAGCACTAGTGAGGACACAGCAGGAGTTCTGGGTCCAGTTTTCGGCTCCCCAGTACAAGAGAGAGATGAACATACTGGATAGTCCAGTAAAGGCCACAAAGAAGATGAAAGGACTAGAGCATCTCTCCTGTGAGGAAAGGCTGAGAGAGCTGGGGCTGCTTAGTCTGAAGAAGGGAAGGCTCATAGGAATCTCATCAGTGCCTATAAATGCCCGTTGCCAGGACCAGAGGCAATGGGCACAACCTGAAACACAGGAGGTTCCCTCTGAACATCAGGAAATACTTTACTACTGTGATGGTGACTGAACAATGACACAGGTTGTCCTGGGAAGTTGTGGAGTCTCCAACCTCAGAAGACACTCAAAGGCCATTGGGATATAGTACTGGTTAACTGGCTCTGGGTGTTTCTGCTTGCCCAAGGAGATCAGACCACAAGACCTCCAGAGGTCATACTCAAAGTTTCTAGACCAGTCTCCTTTTTTTGGTACTGTGCAAATTTTTACATGTTACTTAAATTCTTTATTAAAATGCAGCCAATGACTACTGAGGCACTACTTGTAAGAATCATAGCCCAGGTCAGCATTCAGTTTGGCTGAAATTTGTCTTTCAGTTGGCATAGCTTTAATTGATTCACTGAAAAAAAAAATTAAAATACCAGCCATTTTTTTTACATCTCTGTACTCTGTTGATTTGTGATGCTTCATCAACATCCATAGCTTTGCATTTCATGACAGAAGACCAAATAAAATATGTATTTCATAATACTATATTTTACCTGAAAAATTCCTTGCCAATGTCACACCATCCACAAGATCTGTCTTGATGAATGGGAGAACACACCACATGTTCTAGGAGAGGAATGGAGCCCTATGTGTAGTGCAAACATCAAACTGAACCCTGTGTTACAAATGAGGACAATAATATTTTTGATCAACTACTTTACTAAATCATTACATTTTTAGGGCCAGGCTCTTATAAAAAGAATTGCTATAACTAAAACTATTCTATAAATTTGAGGTGAGTTATTTCTGGAACTGTAAACAAAGCTGGAACTTTCCCACTTTGTCATAAAAAGGAAGTTGATATTTTTGCTTTTGGGGTTTGTTTTGTTGTTTTCTTTTGGGGTTTGTTTGTTTGTTTTTGGTTGTTTGGGTTTTTTTAACATAATAGCTGAAAGTTTCTTTTGCAGCCTGAGACAGGTATTTTGAATACCATTTCTTCCTGCAATTAATTGAGAACTCTTTAAAACCTGTTGCATATATTTTCTTGTATTGTATTGTCACCCTGAATTTTCCTTGTTTGAAATCTCTCATACTCCCAAGTGCAGACATTAGACCACACAGTCATCTTTTTTTCCATCATTAGTTTTGGCCTGTTGTGGATGACTCACGGCTCCGTTTTTCCACAGGAGTATGTTTTTAGTAGTTTTGGAAAGCCAGACCTGTGTGTGAAATGTGAAAACCCCAACACACTTGGACAGCTTGGGCTCTCTCACCAAACATTAATGTTTCATAGAAGCAGACAAAGTTATATTCCTTCCCAAGTAGGACATCACTGTAAGTATACAGAAAAAATATACACAAATATGAGAGTATACTGTACTCAAATGTAAAAGCATAATGACAGTTTTAACTCTTCTGATGAGTCTTGGTAACAATTGGTTATGAGCACATAACTTGGGAGATGCACATCAGATGGTTGCAGTAATTCTGGTTATCTTTCGAATTAGGTTAAGAGTATCTGCACTAGCTGGAAGAACTATGAGATGGAGAGCTAGCAGGCAAAGAGAAAAAAGGAGAAAAAAGAGAAGGTGTCATATAAACTGATTTACTGAAGTTCTTAAAAATTTTGGATAACTGAGTAGTTCAAAACATTATTTATATTTGATTTTGTGATAAAAATCAAGGTAGACTTATATGATACTATACTTTGTATATTCTGTTGTTCAGTAGCAAAAAATAATGAAATTGGACTAAGATATCAAATATATTAATCTAGAAATTGATTTTTTTGAAGTAATGACTAGGTCATTTTTCTAAACCTGAGTTTTGAAACTTATTTTTTTAAAATTAAGGGAGAAATAAATATCTGTAATCTCTGTAAAGAAATACCTTTTGTGATACATCATCTCATTTTCTACAAAATCAAAATTTTTAATATTGTACAAGCTCCCCATGTCATATTAGTCCTATTTTTACAAAATCTGCTTATTTTCATCTAGAGTTTCTTTCATTAGTTCTTGGGACCCAAATACTAAGCAAAGACTTCTAAGTAGTAAATAAAACTATTTAGAGGTTTAATGGACTGTCACTTGGAAGGAAAATTATCTAAATACAGGCAACAATCAGGTTTCACTGTAACCATTCCGCTTTCAGCTCTTCCCATTTCCCTAACCTTTTGTGCTGAAGCTAAAATAAAATAACCAGAATGTGAACATGACTACAGTGAAAATTTAACCTGGCAAGATTTGGGGTGGTGCAAAGTAAATTTTATTAAAAAGTCTTGATAAGACAGACAGAGGTAATTTGGTTCCATCCTTGCCTGTTGTATTCAGCTGAGTCTGAACAGTAGCCATTCAATTTGCATAGGAGCTTACATTACCAATAAAGAGAAAAAAGCATGGTACAAACTGTGGTTGGAAACTTGACTTCCTTGCCTGTAAAGGGAATGGGCATTTGTTCTCTTTTTAACATGCATGGTAATAACATGAGAAATATTTCTTTTTTATTGTTACAAGCAGTGCAGGAGAAGTGGTGAAGAAAATTTCTGTGTTTACCTTTTCTTTTCAGAAATCAAACGAGATGTGTGAAATTTAGCAAGAGAATGTTAAAGCTTCATTGTAAATTCAGTATATTTTTAGAGATGTGCTATCTGCTTTAAATACTTTCTAATTTGGATCTGAGCAAACAAAATCTGCTAGCTGAGATAAATACCTATGTAGGATGGAGAAGATTTTGGCTGGGATATATGCAATCATCCATATTAAAAACCTTTAATAAAGCACTGAAAATCTTTGCAGTGCTTTATCAACACAAAATAAAATACAATTTTAGGACCCAAATTTTCACTTAGGTTTCACAGATCAGTATAAAAAATATTGCTTCCTTGGAAAATGGTGAATTTGGACACGGATCCTCCCTGCTGTGACCATCTTCCCCCACAAAACACAGTGTGGTATGGAAGTCCCCAGTGAGGACTGAGTAGGCTGCTCAGTACAGCATTTAGATAGAGCCCACATGGGCACCTCTGTGCCTGCAGCAAACACTGCCTCCAACAACCAAGACAGTGGTTCAGGTCCCTTGTTATGGGTGTCTGGAGTCATCACATTGTCCATAGGCTGTCCTTCTCAGCTGCCTCTCCAGCAGAGTACAGCATTCCTGCAGGTACCTTGTTGTGTCTGCCTGCCCCGTGAAGATGATTTGGGTACCATCAAGCACCTGAGAGGAATCTGCATTCACAGGACTGAGTACCTAAATGTCTACCAACATCTTGGCCTCAGTATGCAAAATTCGTGGTGGCACCAAAATCATTATGCAACACCATACTGCTAATAGTAAGGGTATTTTTAAATCCATTATAAAACAAAGTCTCACCAAATTTGCATATTTTAAAGCTGGTTTTGTTAAGCTTCAAAGCTCTCTCCTTGGCTTTACTGTAACCATTGTAGATCAGATTAAAGGCTGTATATTGGCTACAGAAAAAAAAATTAAATAGTGATTAGAACACCTTAAACACTATGCTCTAACAGTGCTTCCTTTCTCTTGGGCTGAGAAATTTTGGGAGTCTTATCATGTCACTGCAGGAGGATGGCTTCTCTAAGGCTTAAAGACTTGTGTTACAGGTAGAGGGGAGAAAAAAAAGCAGCAATATGTAGTCACATTCATTCAGCAAATTTAATCTGCTGTACAAAGGGGTGAGTGATGACCCTCATTCTTTCGTCTCCTCCTGACAGAGTGGGCCCTCTTGGGCAGTACCTCACCTTCTAAATCACAACTCTGACAGGATGGGGATGCCCACTCATCTCAGATCTCTGATCTCAGGGTCATTTCAACTATTCTGTGATGGCCTAGGGGAAAATAGCCCTCCAAAAGCAGAACTTGCCTGCTCTCAGCTAAATACCACAGAGCTGAGAAAGGTAGAGTCAGCTTCCTTAAGACTTCCCCTTCTGGTTCAATGAATCTTGCCCTGCTGCGAATCACCTCATATGCCTCCCTCAGGCACCTAGCCTCTAAAGAGGTCAGAGTCCAGCCTTTGCTCCTGTGCTAATCCTTTCCTTGGGCTGGCTGAAGGCAGCTCTTTTCTCAGTGAATGGCTTTAAATCATCTTCTTCGGTCCTTGGATTTCATTGCAGTCAGCATATGTCTAGAATGAAGAATTGCAGCATCCCAGTTGTAAGCACCCCAGACTTTTATTAGCTATGGTCCTAAGACCTTAATTCCATGGTTTAATCATTAGATAGGTCTTCCTGCTACAGATCAAACTTCAAAGTCAGTCTTAGGTCAAGTTAACATTGTTTGTTTAATAAACGTTCCCCCATACCAAACTATGTGCTGTCAAAAGGTTAGTAGTCACCCACCACACTTCTTACCTTTTGCACCTCTTAAGTAAATTGGCTTCAGGTAATATCATAGCCGAGAAATATTTTATTAGCTCAAAAAGAAAGGCCCCACCTACTGGAAGTTACAAGTCATCAGTAGGATGTAACAAATACCTGAATGAAACATGTCTCTGTTGTGAATGAAACTCATTCATCTCAGAAACAGTGTTGTAGCAGCAACACTGAGACTATGAGCCTTGTAAAAAGTTTTGCATTATTATAATAGCTTTCCACTATGTTTTTGGGAGGAATACAAGACTTCAATGGTGGTAACATTTAATGCAAACCCTTTCTTCTATGTGAGTTTGGGGCACATGGAGGTTCTATGTTTTGAGTACGAGAGCCACATAGAAACAGAGCATGTCCAAATTAAGGGAAAAGGAATGTTACTGTGGTACAATACAGGCAGGAACACATGATATCCATGTCCACCCGATATACAAAGACCAGATTTTCAAGAGATATTTGAAGTGACCAAGGAGTGTTGGAAAAACTCTGTGCTTACAGAGTTCAGTCTTCAACTCTTGGCAGCCAATATTCCTCACAATAGGAGGGAGATTTGCCAAGGAATTTTGGATCAGGTCTCTTCACTTATTCTAGGCTTTGAAATGTGTTTTACATCCTATGGAGGAAACAGTAAGGAGAAATTAAAACTGACTCAGAACCATCCCTAGAAGGTGTAAATTAAAGGGTTAGAAGACATCTCACTTTTAAGTAGTATTCACATTCAGTAGAGAAAAACACCCCTGGATGTTGTACTGACTTTTTAATTTAGAGCTCAGTAATCAAAAGCACCTTTTTTAAAATGGATGTTTGTTAATCCAAGATGCTGTTACTTGATGCCATTTCATTCCAGGCAACATTTTTATGAGTTTGGTCATAAACAGCACCCTAAAAGCACCAGTTTCAAACTCCAGATCCTGTGAATATTTATCTACTGGATTTAAGACATGATGAATTTAAGAAGCTTAGGAAAATGCCAGCAGAGTCCACCAACTTTCTAGCACTGCAACTGATGCGATACAAATTGAAAATGGATTTCTTTCAGAACAGAGGACTTGCATTGGAAATTGTGCACTCTCATTGTGGGTATGAAGGGAGCAGGGAAAAATTGTGACTCTGCCACGTTGAATCCCTGGATAGCTGATGATCCCAAGGGAAGGAACTGAGTACTCTGCATCCCCAGAAGAGGAAAATCCCCAGACCTTAAATTTTTGTCCAATTATATAAATGGTCATTAAGGTTAGATTTGAAACTTGATGGTGTTCTCCTGTCATCCAAAGAATGTAGTGACAGCTCGGTATTTCAGATCTTCTGTGGGGAAAACCATCATGAAGAGCTTTAGTACAGATTAGCTGCCCTTAACTTTTAACTCCAAGATCTATTCTGTGCAGCTGAGGTTGGGTATGTGAGATTATGAGTGCCTGATTAGGGAATTTTAAAAGAAGATTTGATCCTTGTCTGTTGATAATGTCTTTAATTTATTTCATTGACCTTAATTCCATTTTTTTTCTACTTTACTCCACTTATTTGTAAATTCCATTTTCCTCTGTTCTTATTCCTGTAGAATTGATCTCTAATATTTGTAGGCCTTCTCATTCTAGAAAGAAGCTTGAAAATGAGAATACATGTTCACTTCTAGTTATATTCAAGTTACCAGGCATCTAGTTAATGGGTCTTGCTCATAAGCTCATGGTTATGCCTACCTCTGGATCTGGAGTCTGAAGAAAATTTCTGCCTCCTCATAATGCATCCCCTAAGGGGTGCTGAAGATCTATTTTCACTGATCTTGTGGAGCACAGGATAGTTTCTAACCAAAGGTCTTAGGACACTAAGAAGTTTTCTTCCATGGAAATGGAACTATTCTGGGAAACATACATGACCCTAGATTTTCTTGGTAGCATCGCTGCGTTTGCAATTTTTCATTCCTGACTTTGCTATAGACCATTGAGAAGTTATGGACTGTAAGACAGCAAGGGCTGCATTGTCCTCCCTGGAGACTGTGCCTAAGATGGCACAAGACCACCCCCAGGAGTAGGTTCAATAGCTGTTTAATTTGCTAATGCAGAATCCAAACTTGCAGGTCTTATAAATTCAGAGTTTTCTATGGAGAAACCTCCATGACCAGAGTATGCCAGGCTGGATCTTAAGGGATATTACTGTGAAAGTATGTTTGTCAAAAGAAACAAATGTAGGAGCATCATTACATTTGGCCTGAGAACTTGAGCAGGCAAGCAGGACTTCATCCACATAAATTCTTATAGTTTGAACATTTCCCTTCTCATGAGTTTGTGTTTTATCAATCTTTGACAAATATCTTAGCTCATTTGTCAATAAAAATGAGAGAAATGTAAGTTCAGAAGCATGTCAACACCTTCTGTTTTGTCATTAACTGTGATAAGGTTAACCTTGAATATTTTTGAATTTATTTGGTAAAGAAGAAAAATGGCATCTGTTTTGTAATCTCACATCTTCCTACACTTTCTGACAGCATGCAGCATTTTCACTGAACTGTAAGGTTTGTTCATGAAAGCTGAGCTAATCAGAGGTGGCTATCCAAAGTTCACTCAATAAATAGCTTGACTTTCTACCTTGTAACAATATAAAGGGAGGTCAATAAGAACTATGAAGATTATTTCTCCATTTCCTTCTGCTTCATGTTAAGCTAGCCATGAAGGACAGACTGCTTCCCATCTATGACTTTCTTGTCCTTAGCTATTATGCTGCACCTGTTCAGTGGCTAGAAAGAATACTAGCATCTGAATATTTGCATTTAAGTAATACATTCCTAAACAATACCTGTTTATAGCTTTTACATATTCACTATCAAATCAGAATGTTTAATTAAAAAATTAACGTAACATCAGTCCTTAGGAAGCCCATGGATTTTTTTTTCTTACTGTTCTTGCAGAACTGGCTCAGTTATGAATATGTAGGCCAAATCCCGGTCCTGAAAAATTCCTATCAATACTAAGAGCAAGCTTTTGTTCTGAAAACAAACACATAATTCCTACCTTAACAATGTATAGTACAGCTTCAGTAATGTCAGCCCACATGGAGCTACACATTATGTCAGGTTACTTTCTGGAGAAGCGTTTAGAAAATGACTGCACTGGAACAGTGAGGCAGTGTCCAGTTGAACTGAATATCAATGTGGAGATTAAGCACTGATCAATGTGAAGCGAAGGGTATTTCTGAGGCAAAACAGAACAAAGCAAAAGCCAATAAAAAGAAGCACAGTTACATACATAATATAGATTGTATAGAGAAAAAAGGTAAGGAGAAGGATCCCAGAGAACTAAGTTAGTTTTAAGTGTTTACATAAATAAATGCCAGTTATCAACAAAACCAGTGACAATTTATGTTGGGATTTTTTAAAGGGTTGGTTTAAATGAGTATGTACTTTCGATCTATATCTCATCTGTAATTAGGATTATTTGTGACCAGACAATTAATGCAATTTTAAACAGAGGATTAAGATACAGACCAGAATCTGGAAGAAAATACTTAATATTCACAAAGAGTTAAAAGTATTTTAGTTGTCAGAATGGCTGAAATTCCAGGAAAGAGTCTAGGGAAATAAGCCAAAGTAATCTTGGAACAATTCTCTTTGAGTATTCATTGAGGACAAGGAAGGCCTGAGAACAGGAAAAGTTCAGAATGTATCTCTGATAAAGAAATTTGTGGAAAAAACCAGAAAGTTTCACTTCAAGACTCAGGAAGAACAAATCAAAATTGTCGAGAAATGGGGGGGCTTTTTTGGTCTTGGTTATCTGCTCTCAGTGCTAAAGAGGTCTGTCATTGCAACCAAATGTGATGTTAGACAAAAATTTGTGGTAGTTTGTTAGGTACTGCCACATTCCAGTATTTCTATTGATAAATTCTATCTTGGAGTAGGAAAAAAAAAAGCCATTTTGGAACACTCTGAAAAAAGCATCACAAACTCTGCACCTTTGAAAGCCAGAGGTACTGCCTGAAACTTGTGAAATTAATTTCAGTGCATGAAAGTGCAGAGGAGCAAGATAGGAAATGAAAACCAAAGAGAGAGTAGGAATCATGCAGCTGAATGCCACTACTACAGAAGCTGACCTAGCTCATACAATTATCCTGAATTGAATACATGCTGATGTTGTGATGTTATTTCAACAAAATAATTAAATTTTTGTATGTTGCAACACAGGCATCATACTCAAGTCATAGAGAGCAGACTGGGCTTTTTTAACCTCATGTGGTGCCTAGGATCAGTAATTAGGGCCCGGTGTCCAGTTCTAGATACCACAATGTGCAGACAGGATTACGAGGACAGAAAAGTCACCCAGGGAGAATCAGTTTAAAACACCTGAAGTCTAAAGGATGGTGGGATTAGAACTAGCTGAGAAAGACTAGAGAGAAGAGACTACCCAAAAATATAAAGGTTTTGCTATAAAGATGATAGTCAGCAAATGCTCTGCATGCTTTTTAGGAATATGACAGGAAAGAATAAGCTGATGTCCAGCACTTTCCAAGGATGAAGCCTGTTCATACCCTCTGGGCAGCTTGTTCCAGAACCTAACCATTGGGTATACCCAGGATGCAGCATGTTCTCTTGCCCTGCCACTATGTACTGCTTAAATATATCCCTGGCCCCTCTATAATGACCCTCAAGGGTAGTTGTAGACAGCAACTTAATGTCATTGCCCTTTGCTTTTTAAGATGGAAAAAGCCAATTCCTTCTCCTATGTCTTGGACTCCAGACATCTTTATGACTTATTCCATCATGTCCATGTATTTCTTGTACTGGGGAGCCCAAAACTGAACAAAGCTCTCCAGATGTGGTCTCAAATGTGCCAAGAGAAAAAGGAAGAAGAATTTTGCTCAGCCTCTTCTCTGTCCCATAACACATCTGTGCTGGTCCCCATGTCCATAAAAACATGCTGACTCATGTTAAGCTTGCCTATCAGGATTTCCAGGTCCCATTCTACAGAGCTGCTCCACAGCCAATCAGCCTCAATGCCTGTGATGGATTATCCCATCTGTGCTTGTTTTCATTGAGCATCATGAGGTTGCTGTCCATTTACTGCCGTAGCTCGCTGAGGGTCCTTGGCTACAGTCCTGCCCTCCAGTCTTTCAGCTGCTTCTCCCCAAATTGCATATCACCCACCAATTTGTTAAAAGCACACTCCATCCTCTCATCCAAGGTAATCAATAAAGACATTACACACTATGAATCCTGAGGAATACTACTAGTACTTGGCTGCCAGGCCTTCCAATGACTGACTACCACTGTGTTCCTTAAACACAACCACTTTTTTTATCCATCTTGCAATAAGTCCTCACAGTTTGTATTTCCCTGGTTTTCCTATAAGTTTACTGTGGAAGATTCTGTCAAGGTAAAAGCCAAAGTAAATACGTGGAACACCCACTGCTTTCCCTTAACCCACAGAGTCTCTCCTTTTTGTTGCAGAATGCAATCAGATTGATCAGTCTCCATTTGCCCATGATAAATCTGTACTAGCTGTTTCCAAATATTCAAAGACTTTATGTCCTCCATGTACCTGGAAAAAGCTTCTGTGAGGACCAGCTCCATAATGTTCTCACTTACTGATGAGAGTCTGATCAGTCTATAGTTGTTCCTTCATTACTTTTTTTTTTAAAGTTGGAATAAGATTCCTCTTTTCCCAGTCATGAAAACCCTCTCCTGAACACTTGTGGTGGTTTGACCTTGTCTGGACACCAGGTGCCCACCAAGCTGCTCTATCACTCACCCTTCCCATCTGGACAGGGGAGAGAAAATAAGACAGAAAACTGCTCATAAGTTAAGGCAGTTTACTTAAGTAAAAATGAAACCGTGCACACACACAAGCAAAGAGAAAAAAAAAATATTCTCTACTTATCAGCAAGCAATATCCAGCCACTTCCTGGGAAGCAGGGCTTCAGCATGCATAGCTGTTGCTCCCGAAGGAAAACGTTGTAAATAACAAATACCCCTTTCTCCTCCTTTTATATTTGAGTTGACATCATAGGGTATGGAATACCCCTTTGGTTAATTTGGGTTAGCTGGCCTAGTTGTGTCCCCTCCCAGAATCTTGCCCATGTCCAGCCTACTGATGAGGGGGAATGTTGGGAAGACAGCACTGATGTTGTGCCAGCACCAGTCAGTGATAGCCAAAACACTGGTGTGTTATCAAACCTTTCTAGCTAACAATGCAGAGCACAACACTATGAGGGCCTCTATGGGAAAAATCAATTTTCTCTCCGCCAGACCCAATAGAACACCAAAAGCAGCCTTAAGGAGCAGTTCCTTCAGCTCCGTTGTGGAATTCAAATCTCCTCTATCAAGGTGGGGATATACAGGTTGACTTCCTCTACCTCACTTTTCTAAATGCCATTACCAAGACAGAAACTGTGAGGTCTGAGATCAAAACTTGCCAATAAAGACGGATGAGAAGACTTTGAGAATCAAATCCCTACTATGCCCTTTTATTCCTACTATTACCACTAGTTTGCCTGTTCCTAGACAGCAGTAAGCCACTACATTTCTTGGTATTCCTTTTGCTGCCAAAGTACTTACAAGAGAAGGTTGTCTTCTTGGCCTTCACATCTATGCAATGTCAAATCCAGCTGTGCTTGGCTTTTCAACTTTTCTCCCTGAAATAACTCTGGGTGGCAGTTGGGCATCACCTGTGGGTATTCTGTCCCTGCCTCCAACTATTTTCCTTGTTCTTAGGCTCACTTAGGAGTTACACACAGCCCAGCTGGCATCCTGACACATGTCCATTTTCTTGAGCACTGAAACAATCCTTTCTTACTCTTTAAGAAGGTTGCCTAGGAAGATCAACCACTTCTTTTAAGTTCCTCTGCTTTTCAGGGCAATATCCCTTGTGGCTGCAAGGCTTCTTTCAGGTACTCAGTTCTGCTCAATTGCTGTGTTTGATCTTGTCTGTTGCAGACACCACAGTATATCCTCTGTTCTCCTACCCATAAGCTCTAGACAAACCTGTTACCTACTTCATTCACCGCAGTCCTCTGTGCATTTGATGACTTCTTCTGCACAGGGTGCAACATCCCCTCATCTACCCAGAATGTCCTTCCTGAAGAGTTTGCAGTCATTTGTTACAATGCTCCAGTCATACAAACCAATCCTTCCAGAGACACCATAGCTCTGGGGCTGCTCATGGGGTCACAGTATCTCCTTTCCTATGCTGTGAATGCATTCCCCTTTGACTTCCTCCATCGTCACTTTCTGTTTCAATATACAAAAACAAAGATACTCTATAAACCCTCAAGGTAGACTTGGAACTAAAATTCTTCACAAGAGTTTGTTTTGGAGCAGGCAAATGCAAAGGGACAAACCTACACACCCATCCCAAGCCAGATCAGTCCTACATGCAGTACATGCTCAATGAACTCTAAGCTAGTAAATACATGTTATCATCGGTGCCGTGTTTTACCAGCACGGCTTTGCCAAATCTATGCCATGCACACTGAGCAGTTCAGATTTTGTTTGTCGCGTACAGGGTTCCTAAACCTTCCAACACCACTAGTTAATCTAATTAGTTAGTCTATATGTACAATTATATTGTGCAGATTCATTGGCAACAGTTCCAGCAGCAATGGGCAATTCCATACCCAGTTTGGGCAACTACAACCCAGGTGGATGAAAACCACTGTTGACACTTGTTCAGAAGTTTTTTTGCAATGAACTGTTAAGTTACACAGGTCTGTCTTTGGTTATGCTGATATAGGAAAAGCAATTCAAGCTTTAGCAAGAAATACGGAAAAGACACTCCAGAAAATCTATAACATGTATCTTCAGCAAATCCAGGAAAACATCTTAATGCAAAATTCCCAAACAAACCCTCCCCAGACATCTGTCCCCACTGGTTTAATATCTAGTTGCTATTAATGTGTTTGATTTGCTCCTGTCTGCAGCAGGAAGACTTTCAATCTGCACGGTATGGTACACAGTGTGATGAGTAATGTTAAGTGCACTCTTTTGTATAGTATAGCCAAGCTGGTAAAAATAGAAACAGACCAAAGCCATCCTAAGGAAGGATTTCTCATTCTCCCACCATCAAATGAAGTTCTTTAGACCCATAATTTAACTGTTTTTCTCACTGTAGAGGTGGTAAAAAATTTGTCAAAAGACTTCAGCTAGTTAGTCTGCAATTTAGCTTGAAAAGTTTGTTTCTTCCCGTTCTTCCTAGTTTTTGAAAAAAGAGATAAGAGAAAATGCCTGCTTGCCATGGTAGGTACATGAGCTATAATTTGCAGTGAAATATCGTGAACTGTGCCATACTACAGAAGCTTTAATTAGAGTAATTTAAACACATTGTAACTTACCAGTGATTTTGCATTCAGTATATTTTAAACAGCTGAGCCCTGAAAAAATGCAGTGATTTGCTCACCACCACATATCAATGGGTTTCTGCAGCTGTGGAATCACACTCAAATCAAGCTTGCACAGGCAGCCAAATTATTCTTTAGGAACTGGAGAAAAATCAGAGAATGATATTCCTAGAGACAGACCATTAAAAAAAAATAACTATTAGGTGTCGTAGGTGATTTTTGGCTATTTGTATCTGAACAGAAGACTTCAAGAATCTTTTATATATATACATATATATATATATTAGTTCCTAGGTATTTCGCTTGTTTTTCTCTCCAGCCTCATGCATTTGTTGTTCTCCAGGAGGTGGCTGGCTAGTCTGCACATAAGATGTCCTTCTATTTAGCAGAAACAAAGAAATATGCTCCAAGAGAATATAGTATTTAGAGAACTCTGAGCACAGACTCAGGTTAGAAAGAAAAAGATACCAGGTATTACATGCTGGCAGTTGCAAACCATGTGTTTGTTAAAGGATTATCTCACAAGACTCTACTTAAGAAATGAATATGCTTTTGAGTGAAGGAATGAGGGCTATAAAATCTTTTCCCTAACTGTTTCTTGGCAATTACATTAACTTTGTATATATCCCCAGTCTATTTTATTATGTAGGCCCTTACCACTTCCAGAAGCTTAGAAAATATATTAAAGATTTTTTTTCTTTCCTTGCACAGATGCTTAAATCAAGACCAGCTATGGGTAGGAGACATCTAATTTGATTATGTTTTTACACATATTGCACAAGCACTTAGTGGGAAAATAAGTAGGAGATTCAGCATCAACATCACCATCTCTCCAGCGTGTCTCCATAAGGCATATTGCAATGTCTAGTTCGTGTTGTGCATCTGGTGCAGGTCTAAGTCCAGGCTCATGCCCAGACAAACAGAAACTCCTAAGCTTAGACCACCGAGCATATTCTGCATTGTGCCTTCTGGAACAGAAGCAGTCAAGCCTATCCCCCATACACAGCAGTAAGAGAGACTGGTGAGTCACGTCTAACTCCTCATCTGCCATTAGTTGTTTCTGCAAGCCCAGCATGAGGGCTGAGATGAGTATTTGAGGCTCAACTAAGTAAAAGTGTTGACATCCTCCTAGCCAGCACCCATCAGAGACTGATTTGGACAGAAAAGTGCCAGCTCAGGCACCAGATGTGCAAAACCCTAAAGACTTACTTTAAGGAGAGAACAGCCTGTAGATAGAAGATTTTTACACTTCAAAGTTCAGAAAGGTTTAACATCCCCGAGATTAAACGTACACCACAGCATCTGTAAATGGTAGAGAAAGGTATCAAATCTTTAAAGGGCATACAATTTCGACACAAAAGCAAGGGATTCATATGAAAACACTCTCTCCACGAAAGGATTTTTATAATAATATTTTCAAAAGAAAGCACAACAAAACAGCTAGTCATTACAGGCTTCTGGAAGACACCCTACATAGTTAATTCAAACTATAACATAGAGGAATAGAAGCACTTTTTCTCACCACTGTTCATTTTTTTTAAAAACTACCTTTCCACAAATGTAATTGAGTCAGCTATTCAAGTGACAGCATTCACAAAGGGGAAAGGATGAGTCTTCAATGAGTGATTAAAATCTGGAGCAACCCATTTAGATAACCATAAAAATATTTTATTGCAGAACTAGTCCAAATTCAGGAATATATTTGTGTCATTGGACAAAAGAAGAAGAAAATAGAAAAAGTAAAATTAATAGAAGATTCTGGAATCAGTTTTTTCTTTCTTAGGGACATTTTAATTTGCAGACTATTTCTGATGCAGCAACTTGTCAGAGGACATCACTGCCCCTCACTGCTCACCAGGCTGTCCCTTCATGCCTCTTGAAACCGTGAGTGTCTTCTACAAGACACCAAATTTCATTAGTATCCTGTGACTGCACTAGGGACACAGATGAACATTTCCTTGCTTCAAATTCTCAGTTATCTACAAAATGAACAACAACAAAAAAATAATCAAACTTTGAAAAGCAATAATACTAGAGAAAACATCTATCTGAATGACCCCTGATAACACTCACAGCCCACCACGTGGATGCTTCTCACTTGCACAATAAGCCATTACAGCTACAGGCCATGTATGGCCCCCAGGAGGTCAGGGTCCTACATGCTGCCCCAAGAGGGAACCATGGGAGGATGCCCTGGTTTAGGACAGAGGTAAGGATAAGGTCATGCCAGCCACAATCCAAATGGCAGTAGGCTCATCTCAGGTGAGGGTCCAGTGTTTCATCTCATAAGGATCTATTCCCACAAGATTTATTTCACCATGTAGGGTTTATATCATGAAACCCTGCACTGAACATTACATGAGTCATTCAGTCCTTCTCCCTTGTCTCTGGCAAGGAGTGAACCACTGAGGGATGGTGGTAGACTCGTTCACAACAGGCATTTGCTCTACCAACATTGCAGCCAGAGGGAAAGCTGGCTAAGGAGTCATGATAAAGAGAAATAACCTAGGTATGACCTCCATAAATCAGCTGGGCCCACTACTACAGATAAATTCTTTCAGCAACTCTACTTACTTAGGAAAAGAAAACAACCTGTTTTTCTGGATATATTGTGTAAGAAGATTTCAGGATCTTCCTGTTTTACTGGTCAACCTATCTTTTATTTGACCCATAATAAAGCTTGAATTAAATGTTTTTCATAAAATACTTGTCAACACTGTATAAAGACAGTATTAGTTGTTGTAACTAAGTGCCATGATGTCTATTATTTTATGATTAAAAGAATTACACAGGCCCTAATGTACTAGGGAGAGAGTTATCAATAAGGATTTTAATATAAGACTCGAGAATTCCTTCAGCGTAAACTGCATTCTTCCTTTGAAGCACAATTCAACAAAATAACAATTGGTAATACCAGCAAGATGTATAGTGCCATTATTTAGTATTTTAACTTTCTTGCCATCTCAAAGGTCAGTCTATTATTCTCAGAATTGTTAGCTAAATACTCACTGCTTTGTCTAATTCTATTGCTTACTTCGGGGCACGTATTCTACATTAGCCAATTTATTAATTCAAAATGCTGGAAATGCCTCAACTCAGATCAGGTGGATCCTTCCCTTTAGAAGAAACATGCTAAAGAAGCCACTTTTTCTGCAAAGTTTTATCACGCATATCTTAACTTCATAGCTAAATACCACCAAGAGCATCTTCTCAGCAAATTTCAAATCACACACAGAGCAAAAATAAAAAAGAAAGACAGCATAGTAAAGGAAAAGCTTTTACACAAGTAGGCCATAACCAGCCCTAGTCATTTATTCATAAACACTTACCTGAGAGTGTCCCAGAGCCTCAGGTGTTCTGTGTAAGAGAACAGCAGTAAATCTATTGAGGAAATATCTGGCATTTCAGCTCTATCAAAGTTTGTCCTGCTTCCTTCCCAATCTATCAGATAAGCAATACCGTGTAGTTAGTTTAGCTTCAGTTTTAATCACTTTACTCACCACAGGTGCAGATGGGTTACACTCATGAGAAAGGCTCAGTCATGTGAATTGGATTTGGTAGAAAACCCCATCCCAGCAGTCAGTTCTGCCTATTGGTAGTCAAAGTATTACTCAAAAGGTTTAAGTACCTCTAACGTTGTAGTTGTTGCTGACCAAAGTATTTAGTTTAAAGGATGTCTGTGTAAGCTGTTAGTACTGTTATTAGCAGGTAGGTGAATTAATAAGTGGTAAAATTTTAATTCATAACTGTCTTTGTGGTTATAGTGTTGCTGTTTAAAGAGCTGTAATTGGTTAAGCAAATATACTATGCATAGAGAATTGGCAAGTTATGGCTTCTGCTAATGTGTTTGAAAATAGTTAAGGGTAATAAGACTTTGTGGGTTGGGAAAGAGGAAACACGAAATGGTGTGGCCTGAGCTAATTTGATGTTAGCGAGGGTAAAGATGCAGCTATTATAGGCAGAAAAATCTAATTGCTCAGTGTGTTTGTATTGTCCCTTTTTATGTTGATTCTATATAGTTCCTTTTGAGCCTGTTTTTACTTCTAAGGGGATCTCCCTTTGAAATGTGTTCCTTGAACTATGTTTTATTGTAGTGCTGTCCATCAGTGCTGGCTTATATAGCAGGAGGTAGCAGCCTGCTATGAATCTGAGTTGTGAATTGATTATATCTTTCCTATTTTAAAATTGTGTTCCCAAATTTTTTTTTGCTATATCTATTTGTTGTGCTAAAGTGATTGGAAAACTAAGGAGGAACAGACCCCAAGTCTCTTTGAACTGAATCTGTATCCCCTTCCTTAAGGTGAAGGGGGATGATAATAAAAATGTTTTATTTTTATTTGATTTTTTTTAAAAAAAATTTGTCTGCCCTTGAAGCAAACTGGTCTCAAACATCAATTTATCAATTGATGTATGTTTGTAGAAACCTGGCCCTCTCAGATACAGCTATTCAGTGTGCTGAGCTATTCTGTTGTGCCCTTTAATAGGCCTCCAAAGACATGCAGCTTGAATAATAACCTAAATCTAAGGCTGTCACCAAGTGACTACATGCCTAATCAGCTCCCACCACTGGGAGCAGTTAAAGACAAGTGTCCCACTTCTTTGTAACTTGTATGTATTATTTTTGTTTATGCTTTAGCATTTGCTGTCATGATGCTTTTCAAAGAAAAAGGACAGTAAAGTTTCTCTGAACCTTAAGGTTGTCCTTTGGGCTTGTCATGTGGTGTTGATAACAGCTTGGAAACGAACTTGATATTTACTGGACCAATGCTAAGTCATTAGCTTTGAAGTGTAAATTTCCTATTTTGGTTGCCTAAAAAGTACAGAGAGCACTGGTAATGCAGGTCTACCTTGCCCTGGCAGTACTTGGTTGTGAGCCGGAGGGAGGGTAGCCTGTCTCTAAGAGCATTTAATCACCTCTGGAGAGATGTCTCCTGGCTCTGTGATGTTGCTGAGGTACTAGGGAGCTCTGCTTGGGTAAAACGCAGTGAGAAGAGGTGATGCCTTTGCCCTTGTCCCCTACTGACCGCTGGCTGTTCTGTCTTGCTGCCCCAAGAGGCTGTCTGTGGCTGCTGTTCCTTTTCACCTATGGAATAACGCTCTTAAATCCAATTTGCCTCTTTTCCACTTAGCTATGCTGTAAGTCTGCTGTGACTTTCTTTAGGTTTTCTAACTGCTTTAATAACAGTGTGGCCTTGGGAGATATCTTAATCTGGGAAGCCAAAAGGGGGGGATATTGGGAGGGGAAAATTGCTTCCTTAAGTTGCTTGCTCTGATCTGTAGAAGGGATTTGTGGGTCCTCTGCAGACTGCTAACAGGGATAAGTCCTTGCTGTTCTCCATTAGATAATCTTTCCTTGCTTTTGGGATCCTTTTATGGCTGAAAGGAACTTGTGGATATGCAGTGTAAAGGGCTTCCACAGTTAAGGAAAGTGATCTGATTTATACTCTGATGTTGACATGCATCAACAGTCTGCATAAGTAAAATGCATGTCTAGGTTATATAAACATGTGTATATGTACATACACATAGTATGTGTGTATATATATATCTATGTATACAAGCTGTAACTTCAGATTCTTGTTGCCATAGTGCTTAATTCTAAAAAATCCAGCTCTTGCCCAACCCAGAGTATTTTTTTTTAGAGCTCCTTTATTAATCATTAGTTTTTGTGGAGTTCTTTATTCTTCTTATTGATGTAGCATGTAATGGTGTCAGTCTGCCCTGAGATGTTAAAACAGACTACCAAAAGACAAATTTTCCATAAGACTTAATTCAAAGAGATGTATTATTCCTGCAGCGCTCTATCACGTTTCCAAATATGATCTCATGAATTTAAATAGATCAACTGCAGTTGATGTCTCGATCTATTTGAATTGCTTCTGAAGCTACTGATCATATGCTTTTGTCTCCTTCATGCTGGTGGCACAGCTGTCTGTTCATTCAAGGCCCAACTTCTGAGTTTCTGAGATTATTATATGCCTCTAAACTGGCTCTAAAACTGCTGGCTCTTATAAGTAATCAATGCTAGCTTATTCTTGGCAAGGATTTAAACCACACCAGGATTTTGATGGAATGGTTTAATTACTCTTTCTCTTAAACTTGATAGTCAGATGCAAAAGGAATAAAGAAGATGGGACAGTTTCCATAACTCTTAATGATATTGTGCCTTACTCTGCAATTAATAGTATTTATAGCTTCATGTATTCTTTCTTCTGCCTCCTTCTTGATATAGAAAGGTGAATTACTGCTTCCTAAAAATCCATAATAAATACAAAATAACTTCTGTAAATACCTTCTTTATAGTTCATTTAAGCAGTTAATTATGTGTAGTATGGCTTCTCTCTTCAGTGACTGAACAAAACTCAAAGCAGTTTCGAAAAAATGTGAGCCTATACATATGCTGTGGAGTATATTCCACAAATATATTACAATTGTTTATCTTGTAGCATTACGTAATATTTTCTTTTCCTGTGAATGCTTCTGAGAAATAGCCTTGTTAGAACTTCTACAGAAACAAGCTTGACATTTCAGAAGTTCCAATTTCTTTGTTCCCTTAAGTATCTCATCTAGCAAATGCTGTATGTTTCCTTTTCTGTTTCTGCCATCCTCTTGTGTTGGCATCACATTTGAAGTGGAGAGGATTGACCTGCAAAAATGCCTCCTCTTCTCTGGGCATCTGACCTCCCTGAAAACGCACAAGAGACATTCAGCCACAGAAAATTAAAATATCCCTGAGATATTTATGCCATGCTGATTTTGTGTGAATATGAGGGTAGTAAGTGGCTACAATAATACTGACATGCTGCACAAGCCACAGCATGTAAGAAATGTTTGTATAATATATACCCAGAGCTGTTGTTTCTCCCCAAGAGGATCCTAGCAAAGTAAGATTTCATTCATAGAAAACTTATCTTTCAGGATTGCCATTTCTTTGAAGTCTCTCAACAACAATCACAAAATATATCAAAGCAGTTAATTTGTTCCTGCTGTACTCAAGTGTCTGTGAGCATGTGCCTTAATAGCTTCCTAATGGATGCTTAAGAAGTTGTGTCTGTGTCCATAACTGTAGGAAGCAGAAGGCTCTCAACACATTATGGTTGATAATCACCCATGAGTTTAGTTAATGAGGTTAATAGGCTGCAGTGAGAGGTCAGCTTTTTGAAGTCACATTTGGGAATTCATTGTAAAAGATAAGTTATCTGGGATGCTTTTTAAAAGAAAAAAGTTGGGGGATGGAAAGAGAGAAAACTGCATTTAATGTGATCTGCTTCTGAAGGTCAGTATGTTGGATAACTAAGTAAAGAATGGAGCTGTGTCCAAAATAATATCTCATCCTATAACTTGTAACTCTGGGTAGATTGTGTTGTTTAGTAAAACACTGTGTAGTACCAGATTAAATTTGTGCATCACATTTTCTTTTCCTTGTGACAGCTTGTTGGGAGGCAGTCCAAGGTAACATTCCTCCCTGTCCTGCTGCAAGCTTCTTTCCTAACCCATCTCAAGAAAACTGGTGCAGATCCAGCAGGTAGTTACTTCCCTGTATTCATGGAGGGACCATTTCAGCCCAACACACCCTGCTAAAACAGAAACCAGAACAAAATCACTACAGAGGTTTTAGGATTTTTTAGATTCGCAGCCCATGTACAGCATTCATAGCAATATTTGGAAGTAGGTTGCTCATAGCTCTTCTGTTGTCATTGAAGAAAGTTATTTGTTACTTTTTTTTTGTCCTCCAGACAAAAAGGCATGAGCACCACAAGGAGGGTTTGATAGAAGCGTGTTACCATATGTGCTTTGTGGCATAAGAGTAGTAGTTCTTGACTCTCTATGTGGGTCACATTGCACTAATGGCGGTGGAAATATGTTACATACACCTCCACACTCCTCCCCTCACCAAAAAAAACCAAAACAAAACAACAAAAAACCCTAACCAAACAAACAAGACAAAACTTCAATACCCTCCACAACCCCCCCCCAACAAACAAAAAAAAACAGCCCCCACAATGACCAAAAAAAAAATCCCCCACGTGACAAAAAAAAACAACCCAGAATCCACCAAACAAAAAAAACCTCTTCAAAACAAACCCTAAACCAAACCAGACTAAAACACAGGAAAAACTTTGAAAACTTAATAAGCACCATTTTTCTAGAGTGCATAGAGAAAGGAGCTTTTGGGATAACTGTTTTCTTTATATTCAGCAATTATTCTTCAATTTGCGAAGAAAATTTCCTGATAATAGTCAAGTATCACAAATGGTTTGGTCTGCTCATCTCCCAGGACGTAAAGGTAATGTATAAATGGAATGGTAGTTGACAGTTCATACTTGCATGATGGTATAGTAATGTGTTGTATAATTTCACTACAGTCCAGTTGTGTTGTCACTATTTCTGGCTTTAATACAAAATTCAGATTAGCAATGTAGGATTGTTGTGCTGTATGGGGCTATATCTATAATAGCTTTGGAGAATGCGAAAAAACAACCTCTCTTCTGATGCTGGAGTGTTAGATACTCTTTGTGTCTAAATGTGGTGAGCATATGAATGTGAAATGTAAGAGGAGATTTGCCAACTGCTGATATCTTTCTGATTTCTCTGCCTCCATATGTCTTTCCACTGGCTGCCTCTTACGTCACAGTTTCCATCCCCCTACTCAGATGCTTTTATATAATTTTTGGAAGAAGGATCTGTGCTCCTCTAACAGAAGGCATGCATAATGTGAGCTACTTATTGAAATAGAAGCACTTTCTTGGACTGTACATATACATTGATTTTCCTGAGCTCTCCCTTGAGTGTACAGGTAGGGAGGCTGGGAAGAAAGAGCATTACCTTTTCATATCTGACTAGATCTGCAGTCCCTCAGTGCAGGGTAAACTGCAACAGGAGCGTGACTCTGCAGAAGCGTGTGTTTACATGGCTGAAAAATCATCCCCCTTGTGATTCAATGGTTCATCCTGTTTATCTACACCAACATACAAGATAATTTTTATTAAGCATGCTTAGAAATTTCCCAAGGAGGTGTCTGTAATACAGGTTTTTAAATGTTATTGAAAAATAGTCAGCTTTTCAGTCAGGTACAGGTTATGTTTCTCCAATGGGAGAATGGAAAATGCAGTTTCAAGCACTTAATAAAGACGTGAAAGACAGTTAACATGCAAAGAAATATTTAAGCTACTGAGCTAAACCTCTTGCTTAAATACCAGCAGTGTAATTTTTTTTAATAACTTGAATTCTGCATAACTAAGATCTGCAGCTAAGAGTTGTTTCTGTTTATACAATAGGTACAAACCAGGCATTATTATGCATAATGTAGAATGTCAAAACCAGTGACTTACTACATCTTTTGGGCAACTATAAGTCTAGCAACTGAGTTCAAGACCAAAATAATTTATTATTCTTTAAATAAAGAACAGGTTTGGTTTTTTTTCTTTAAAAGGATATTTGTGAAATAGGTGCTGTTTTCCCTAAAATGATCTCCAGTCTTCAAGGAAGTAAAAAGAAATAAGATGATGTGATTTTTTTTTTTTTTTTGGATGGACAAGAGATGCTCTCTCTACTACCTCTGGAGACGAACATGCTGACCTTCAGCTGCTTTGTGCTTGCCTCTAGCCCACCTTGCAGCCTGGACTGCTGTGGCTGAAGGAGGACTGGATGCTGTGCAGTGATTAGATGTTCTCCTGCAGCACTTGCTGCACAGCTGACTGATGCCCTGGCTATATGATGTTCTGCCTGTAGCCTTCGAGGCTAAAGAATTTGTTAGCCTGAGTCCTTTCACACTTCTTGTCTGAATAGTGTTTGTGTAGTTGGCTGATTAGCAAGGCTTCAGGCAAGTGTGAACTGAGGACATGACAATAAGTGGCTTGGATGCTCATGGAGGGTTTAGAAACATGTATAAATTAAAACTCATCGAGGTTTAGCTGTTCAGATAGGGTATATTCTCTCTAAGGGTAGATACTCAATCACTTAAGATGGAGACTTTTGGATATTCTTGTGTGCTTGTAGAATATTTTTTTTCAAAGGAGCAAATAATTCATATATGCTTTTCAAAGTGGATATGAGGTACTTAAGAACCACCTTTAATTTACTAAGTAAATCCTTAGCTTGCAGACAGCCCTGTGGCTGGATGCTACTGGAGACCACCATAAGCAGAGGCTGAGGTGATGTAATGCACTGTATTTCAGATTAAAGATCCTTGATTGATAGCTGGAAAGCAGACACTTAATGTATTCTGACTTGTGAAATATTGCTGAGATAATGGAACCTGTGGAAGTGCAACAAGAAATTGTCTGTGATAGAGTAAGGCATCTAGACTATGCTGTCACAAACCCACAGCTGTGGACTTTGTAAATCTGACACAAAAAAGTGCCTTAATATAAAGACAGAAGCACTCGTGGAAGAGCTATCCCTCCTGTGTGGAGCTTGCTTGGTCCATCGGTGCTTCAGAAGTGCTGACACCCAAGGGCAATGGCAGTGCCAGGTCTGGCTGAATGGTGACAGCTGAGGTGTCCAGGTGTGGACGCCCGACTTGAAGCTTCTGCCTGAGTGAAGGGGAAACCTTTGTTACCAGAATGGTTTTTTTGCCAATCAGTCTTGAGTTTAGCCCTTCCAGCTGCCTCTTTAATGGGGGCTGCCTTTGTGAAGGAGTAAGGAAGTCAGAACATTCCTGCAAGGCATGATGGAGAGAAGCTAATTGTGTGTAATGTCATCCTTTTTAATCATCACTTCAGTCCTGGTATTTTAGTTCCTCATGTATCAAAAATGATTTAATCTTACCTTTTCAAAGAATGATGTTTGCTCGCATAAATGATATGCCTACCCAAAATCAAAGTAATCTCAAGTGTGTGCTGATTATCTTATGCAAATTATCTTAAGTTTATCTTGGGTAACACTCTTGTTTCGTTTTAGGGAGTATAAAGATGCACTTTGAAATGCAGACTAATGTGGCCAGATGAATTGCACCTTAGCTGAGTTTTGCTTCACTTGGGACTAGGGGGAATGAGACAGCAAAATTAAACTGAGAAGGTACTGAATATCTGCTTCTGTTACACCTAAAAGATCAGTATAGCATCCAAGATAATTGCTGCTTAATGGCCACTCAGAGATCTTCATAAAGAGAAGCAATGACTGGGACCCATTTTATGGGTGTATTGGTTTTTTGTTGCAGTGGGAAAGTGGCATGATCACTGTATTATTTTAGTCAGTGTAAAGAAACTTCTACAAAATCTCTTTAACCCAATGTATAATGACTATAACTCACAGGGGAGCACGTATTATTTGAAGGAGGATGGTTTATCTTGCATATCTAACATTTTTGCTAATTACAGTGGCTAAACAATGGCTAATAAAGCAAGCTACACATTGTCATTTAAAATCTAGTAACTGCATTCCACTTCAGAGGAACGGTGGTATTGGCTTTCCTTCTCCACCAGGTAGTGATGGTCTTTAAGACATTGTAGTTACTATTATATGCATATTAAATGCTGAAACTCTATCCACATACAGATACGGTAATGGTAGATCATTAAACACAAGTCAAGTCTTTCTTATCTTTCATCTGTACTCTGGGAACAATTCATTCACTGTGGTCTGACAAAGTGTGGAATCGTAATTAGCCACTAAGAAAACAGTATCTTTGTAAAGTACAAAGTTGCCTCTGAAGGGTGGGTGTTTCTGCCTCTGATGTCTTTCCACCAACCATAAATATTATGCAGTTCAGAGCTTCCCTTTCTTATTTTCACCCTCCACCACTTTTCCTTGGCCTCACCTCTGTAGGTGAACAAACACTTTAAATGTAGTTTTGGTAAGGATTTAGCAGCCTGTTGGTGAATAGCAGCTTGGAATGCTCTGCTCATGTGTTACTTCAGCTACTAGTCAGAAAAAAGTAGACATCAACAAATACAGTATCAGTTTAGAGATGTGCGAGTTGCCTCATTTTGTTTTATACTGGGAAACTGGGGTTAATAAAATGTCAAGAAACTCTTGAACTTCAGTGCCTCTTGATTAATAGATAATGCTACACACAAAGAAGTCAATTTCACTGTGAGTGGGTTGGGTTTAGACTGTGAAGAAACGTGGGCATAGATAAGGTAGTATTGATGTCTTTGATCACTCATTCTGTATTCTGGGTTAATTAACTCTCTCTGTATTCCCTCCCACCTTCACACTTCCTGTTGCCCCTGTACTAACTCTCTAGCAAAAGGTAAGATGAGACAGGGTAAAATATGCCTCAATAAAATAATTCTCTACATGAAGTCATAATGTCAAGATGAATTTTTGTATTTAAACTTGATTCCTCTCTTCTTGCTATCATTTCTCATCAACTGCAACCAAATTTCAAACTCACAAAGTTGTAATAAACTGGTAAGGAGGGAGAAACTTGGGCTCAATAATTTCCATGTTTTTTTCTTGATCTAACTTAATTTAGTTTTAATTGATAGAGAATAAAATGAACAGATTTTGTGGCATACTGTGATGACTTAGATGTTGTAACTTCATACAGAAATATTGTTTTCTAAGAGTATTTATGCCAGATTCCCCGCCCTGTTGCTTTGTCTTCCCCTTTACACTGGGGGAGCTGAATGCTAAAAAGGCATCTTAGCAAGGAAAACATCCTAGCATGGCAGGATGAGTCAGATGTTTTAGGCATGGATTGCCAGAGGGCAGTGTTGTTTAGAGAGAGACTTTTTCTGCAGCACCCAGGTCTGTTTGCTTCAGATGCCTTTTGCTTTATGTAGATCAGATTATTTCAGTAAACTGATAGCTTTATTGGGAAGAGGAATGAGAGTTGGAGAGGTGATACTGAGGGCTCAGGAAGCTATGCAGATCTTGGGTAAAGCACAAGAGGTGAATTATTAGTGGCCATTTGCCTACGCTTGACCAGGGCCTGGTAAATCTTCCCTTTATCCCCAGTGTTCTAAGCTACTTCTCTGTATCTGGGATGCAAGTCTGCCCCTCAGCTGCTGAAGTCCATCTGCATCCTGCTCTCTTGTAACTGACTAGCAAGGGAGAGGACTTGTACAGAAAGCAAGACCATAAATAGACTTTTATTTTGGGCTGGCCAGGCCAGTGACAGCAAACTTTTGTGTTACTGTCATAGCTGAGGAGTTTCCAACCTACCTGATGAAGCAGAACTGTGTAAAAGCTGTTCTCATGGCTTATCTTCTGTGCAGAGAGGCTGTTTTGCATGAGGCAAAGTTGCTGTAGCAGACTTGAACATTATCCCACAGAGGTAATGTTACCCAATCATCAGTTTCCTGTGACTCTTCTCTGGAGTTCAAAAGCTTTTTCTGGGTAGAAGCAAATTTTGCCTGGTTTCTAGTGTTTCTGTATGGTATGGGAGTTTAACACTGGTAGTGGAGTCAGTTGGGCAAAGGGGAATTGTTTCACACTAGAATTCAAGCTTAGAGCAGCAGAGTTGAATTTTGTATTGTCTTTTGATTCTTTTGAGATTGAGGAAGTGAGAAGTATTAGAGGGACTGAGGTCTTTGGCTAAATGCTGCCTACATCTGCATAGGTCAGCATGACATAGGTCAGCTTTCCTTCTGGATGTTTCTGGACCCTTTAGTTTAAGGGTGATGCTAGTTAGGCACAGTTAGTATTGGTTTCCAGATTTTGATGTGGGGCTGAGGGTGCGGGCTGCTTGTGCATTTGTTGAGCTGCTGGCTGCGATACAAGTCTCTGCATGGGCTCTGTCTGTCAAAAGGCTGAAAAGGGAATAAACAATTTGTTTGAGGAAAGAGCTTTCTTTATAGTTTAAATGTTTGAGATGCAGGTGGGTGCACCTTCCAGCTTCTTGCAGGAACTCCTAAGGATGCATTTCAGGGCTCTTTAAATGTCATGGAGGCAGGAACCTTTCTTAGTTGTATAGACTGCCATCTTCAGCTCTTGGCTACCTGTCTTGCTGATGAATGAGTATTTGGTGTTGTCACCTGGGTTAAATGGCAGAGTTCAGAATAACAGCTGGAGGGGAGACTTGGGGGCTTCTGGGTTGCTGCTAGCACTCAGGATCTCCAGCCACTTTTTATTTCACATGGGTGCTGAAATGTTTGAAGGACTAAGATGCTACCACTTTATCAGCCTCTGATGAAGAATTCAGGTTGTACTTAGTAAGGCAGAAAAACCCAGAGCCCATAATTCTTGATTTGATGACACCCACACAATGGGTGTAAGGACTCGCAAATAGTGTAGGGATGGCTGGGTAACAATTGCAGCTCTAATCCTTTTTAGGTAGTGGGATTATAGCCTGAAAAATTTGTGGTAAATGTGCACATATGAAGCAATACAGGTTTAAGAGTGAAATAGTGTAAGAAAAGAACTGTAATATTGTTGAGACTACCTTGATAACATGTATTTAAACCCATAAAAATTATGTTATCTTGTAAAGGGCACTGAATCTCCTTTCTATGCTATTCTTCTATACTCAGCCTGAGTTGCTGCATTTCTCTTTGATGACAGTCTGTGAAATCCCTACTAAATGCTACTGTGCAGGCACAAATGCAGGAGAGATGACATGATTTTAAGTGTTAGTTCAGAAGACAAGAAAATCACTACCAAAACCATCAACAAATGTCCACCATCATGGCAGCTTGTTATCTGTGTTAATAGATTTTCACAGAGTAGTTTAGGCTGAGTGGAAGAGAGGGTTTTTTAAAACTTGCCATGCCTCAGCTGCATGTTACTAATAAGCCACTTCAGTGAGGTTTATGAAGTTTTAGTGGCATGAATTCTGCCACTCTACATGCATGAAACTCTTTCTGATTCATCTTTGAGCATCTAAATACTTGTTTACAGAAGATTTAGTTGCTGCATTTTCTGAATCTGACTGAACTATTGCAATGGGTACTTACCAAGGCTTTGCACAGCCTGGAGGTTTAATTGACATGACAGCTTCTGAAAGAGAAAAAGGGGGTTGCTTTCACAAGTACCTTGACTGTGAGGAATGAAGAAGAGTGTAATGGTGTCTCAGCAGCTGCTATCCCATTACAAGTACTTAAATGCACGTGTGTTCTACAGAAGTTGTATGGTTGAAAGGGATTCTCTGGTTAACTTCAATACTGTTCTTTTCTTCCAGCTCCTCACTTGGACAAAGAAGAAATGAAAGCAGTGACAGAGCTTCTTTTTGTCAAAGCTGATGTTGGAGGGATCTTTGAAAGTAAGTTTCATGCTGTTTCAGGATGAAGTACTACATTAGATTGTGCCTTTCATTAAGGATCATCTACTAGCTGATCAGGGACTCATCATATCCCTGATTAAACATCTTTCAGAAGGACAAAATCTTCTGTTGAAGCCCAGGCACAAATATCATGGGTAATAGCTGATTTTATAATGAGTTTATGACCACAGTGCTTCATCTCCAAAGAAGTAGGATTGATCTATTTCCATAGTCATTTGGCCTCTTGCATTTTAAAAATCTTTGTTAGTCTCTTTAAGGCTATAGATTTGACAGACAGGCAACAAAATTCTTAAAGTGTAATAGAATATAATAAATGTAAAGATCTAATTAGTGAAATTGCATGTGAAATATATGCAGGTATTAAAATCTCCATTTTAAAACTAACCTGTTCTATGGAACAACACTCCCACATCTGGATTCTAGAAATAATGCATAATAGCCTTCACATGAATTCATGTGAGTTTCTTAAGCTTTTCATCTTTAGCCCACGGCAAAAATAAGTTGATTTTGTTTTATCTTTTTTAATAAGGAGATAGCTGTACTACATGTGTCTTGGATTGCCCAGCATTAAAATATGTAGGTTGTGTGAATTTTTTGGGCTTTTTCTATTTAATTTTGATTTTTTTTCATGGTTGTGGGTTTTGTGGGGGTGGGAAGGGATTTATCTTTCCTGCAAAAATTGAACAAACATTTTGGTTGTCTNGCTGCCATGACTTGGAAGACTTGAAGTCAAGGCAGGTTGTAATCTGGGGTTTCAAGCATTTTTCCCATACAGATGAATCCTGTTTTGTCTGTAGAATTTATTTGCTTAGATGTCTTACTTAAAAAGTGGCATTTCTGTTCAGTGTAGTTGAGCTGCACTGACTGATGAAACAATGTTCTTGGTTCTCTTGGCTTCAGTGGAATTCGCCTCTGAAACAAGTAGGAAAAAAAATCCCTCTGTTCTTTTGGTGCCTTCACTACTTTTATCCAAACAGTATGGATGAGCAAAACACTCTGCAGCTTTACTGCAGAAGAGAAGGAAATGAGACTGGGTGAATGGGAGTTGTTAAGATAAATGAGAATGTGGCAGCAGTTCACTGTAGAAAAATCTGTAATATATACATAGGAAGAAAAAATAAAAGTAGTGTGTGCTGGTCTGACTAGATGGCAACATGTTGCAGTTACATGAACCAGAACTTCACTGGTGTTCTTATTTATGTATATATTCAGCTTCTGAGTCTTTGGCTCAGGTTATTCTCCAAGTCTGAACCTCTAACTACCTCTAGGCAACGTACCTGCTGGCCATTGATAAGGCCTATGTCTCTGTACTGCTGTGTGCTGTGAAATGGTATGCTCCATAGTTAAGGCAAGAGCAGAAGTCAAGACCACAGGATAGTGACTAGAAGCAGTGGTTCAGCCTTCAGGCAGGCTCCTTCAGAAGTTTTTAGATTGAGCTGATTGACCTGGTTGGATTTCGCTGTAGTGAATCCAACTTCAGAGCTGAACCCAGAGTGAACTATTGTAGGAAATATTTTTTTGATAGCTGTCGGGCTTTTTTGCTTTTTGTTTTTCACAGTTCCTTTAAATAAGTACTTCAAGCACCAGAGAAAGAGCAGGAGAATCTTGGAGAAACCCCAGCTTAGGAGAAGAAAGCTTCAGTGTTATAAGATGAAGGTCATAAAACAGGAGCTGTGTAGGAGTCGGCATCAGGAGATGGTCCAAGTTCAGGTGGATGGAAGTCCAGAGAGAGCTCAGCAACTCTGCTCACCAGGACAGCTGGAGCAAGGAGGAGACCATCCCTCAACAGCACAGCCACTGCCCCCTGCTCAGCAGCCCCAGGAAGGGAATGATACCCGTGTGCAGCCAGAGAGGCAGACAGTACAAGGAGGCAATGCCCCAGACGTGGGACCACAACAAACAGGCCAGAGCTGGGAGGCCCCAGAGGTCACTGTGAAGGTGCGGCCCCAGAACATGAGCCAGGGATGGGAGTGTCCAGAGGTGACTGTGCAGGTGCAGCCTCAGAAGCAAAGCCCAAGATGGGAGTCCCCATCAGTGACTGTGCAGGTGCAATTACAGAAGCAGGGCCAAGGGCCATCTCCCCCACAAGTAACTGTACAGGTACAGCCCCAGGAGTGGGGGCAAGGCATGGCTGGCATCAAGGTCATAGTGCAGCTGCAGTTGGCCTGTGACCCAGAAGAGGTAACCTGCCTCCAGGACCAAGGTGAGGAAGTGTTAGGTAACAGAGAACGGTGGACCCCAAAACAAAATCAGGGAGAGCCAATGACAAGATCTGAAGGTGAGAGAGAGCTGTCTGTGATGGAGCTGGTGCCTCAGGGGGTTCTGAGCAAAAAGCAGGATCAAGGAGAAGAAGTGGCAAAACCCCAGCAGGACCAGAACCAAGAGGAAAGAGCAGAAGCAGTGGAGCTGCAGGAGATGCAGGCTGCAGACAAAGCAAACCTGGATGGGATGGTGACAGGGGAGAAGATGCAGGACCAGAGCCAAGAGCGGGAACAGCTAAAAGCAGACCTGCCTCCACAAAAGGAAGGCCAAAAATCTACAGAGATGAGGCAGGAGCAAGGCGATATTCAAGGGGCCAAGGAGATGGTGGAAGACCTAGGACAAGAAGTATCTAGGAAACGATCACGAGAGGCTCCAAATTACTTTGTTGCTATTCCAATAACAGACCATCAGGTACTCTGAAGTAGCTGTTCTATCAAAACAAACAAAACCCCCCTAACGTTAAACTTACACTTATTTTCCTATTTATCTTAGTTGCAATGGTTTTTAATAAGCCAAGAGTGATCAAATTCTGCTCCCTTACAGGTGGTCAGTTGGGTCTGGCTGGGATGGAGTAAACTTCCTCATAGAAGCCCTTTCAGAAGTTGTGTTTTGTTTTGTAGGTAGAGCTGTGTCTATAACACACCAACACTTCAGCTACTGCTAGGAAAAAAAAAAGACTCAGGTTTGCTACTGCACTTTCTAAAGGGTCTGAGGTGTTGTGTCGTCCATCAATAATATCTTCTATTCTATAATCTTTTTTTCAAACAAAAGCAATGGCTTTTTCACCTTGCATTGTCCCATCCTGCATTGTCTTAAGGCTATGTTTAGTGCAGTGGTATTGATTTGTTTGTTCATCTTTTCCATGGAAGCTCACAATGGAGAATGAGAATTTCCTTCTCTTCTACAGAAGATTATATAGAATTGATCTGTTTTCTTCATCTTTTATCCAACAAACTTCCCTGAGATCTTAGGAAGACCATTAATTTCAAGAACTTATCTGTGGAGTCTCTATGCTCATACTTTATCCAGGTGTCCTATATTCTCTGACTCCCATATTTGAGCAATGTTGAGAAAAGCATGGATCATTTCAACTCCATACCGTTAAACCTAAGTATAACAAACAGTGGAAACCCAAATAGAAATATTTTCTTCTAGAGACTTTGTGGGGGATCTAAAGCATTCCAGTTACCACAGTATATGCTTCTTCTGAATTATGTCAATACAGCCTTGCAGGACTTGGCTACTACATGCACTATCTTAAGATCCATAGAATTAAATTCCAAAAATGTTACGTTAGCTGTAGAGGCAGATTTCAATGAACCAAACTTTATTTACTAATTAGTGGTTTCAGACAAATCATATATATTTTCTGCATAATGCTTTGTACTTGTAAGTGGGAAGATAGCAGCTCACCTTGAACTACTTATTCCCATTTTGCTGGTACGAATTTTGAAGCACATGCAAAACTTTCTGGAAGAAGGAAGCAGGATGCCTCCTTCTCAAAGCCACACTATCAGTACCTCTATGAACAGGTTTTGTAGCCTTTAGCCTTTCATAGACAACTGTGACCTGCTGATTGCAATATTTTATTTGCAGCTGCTCAGAGTATGCAAAAGCAGAAAGAGCTCTCACTTTGTCCCAGTACCTGCTGTATCCCAAAGGGGCTTGGCTGTGAGTCTGCTCCTGTTGCAGAATAGCAGCATTGTGAGGTGGGATACGCCCCTTGTCTCTGTGTAGGGGTCAGTAGGTGATTGTGCACTCAGGTACATTATGAAGAGAAAGAAAAGCTCTGGGGTATAAAGACAAGGAGCTTACTATTCCACCTGACAGAGATAGGCAGGGAAAAGTCTTAATCTGAATCACTATCAAGTCCCAGGTAGCATGGGCAGAACTGAGAAACAGTATATTAGTATTTATAAAATAAATATGCATGTCAAGATTTTTTTCTTGTAAAGCAAGTGTAAAAGGTAAAACACAAATGCTGACTTCTATGAACAGAGTGAAAATACAACCCTCTACTACCAGCTTCTGCTATTAGTTTATGGTGCTTTTTCCAGTGAACCAAATGGGTATTGTTTGTTGCAATATATAACTTGATTCCTACTTTTTTTTCCTCGTTTAAGCATCCATGCAGTATCTGACACAACTGTATTTATGCTGCTGAAAGGCAATAATTAAATAGGATTGCTGTATCTGTTGTACAGATTTTTTTCCTTTGTTTTTTTTCCAGTGTGACAGGCAGCTGCAGTACAGTAGCTTGCCTTGACAGGCTTCTGGAATTTTGCTTTTATCTTACACAAGTGTTTTTACACTTAACTATGTGTTAGATGGAGACATCAAAAGGTGCCTTCCTCTTGGTAGGCAATTATTTGCCATGGCTTTGTCTTGAGCAGAATGATCTTTGAAGGTTATCTGGAGGATGGCCTCATATAACTTTCAGTGATTCCTACATATGACTGGCTTTTGAGAGGTGAACAAAAGTGCAGAGCACATCAGGAAGATAAATGCCAGGAAGGGAAAATAACTGTGTAAGCTGAAGACAATGCTGGCAGATGAACAAATGGGTATGAAGTGGGCAAGGAATAAATCTAAGCTGGAAACTGGAAAGTTTCCTGCCATCTGAAGAGTGAAATCATGGAACAGCTTGAAAGGTCATGAATGCCTAACTTATTCTGCTATTTTAATGAGATTTGAGTGTCCTAATATATGGCCTGTGACCACATCCTGTACAGCTCTATGAATGTCCTTCCCCTCTTTTTCCTTCACTTCTCCCTCTTTCAGTTCTGCTTTTCCAGATATCTCTGCTCTCACATCAGCTCTAGTAATCTGACATCTCTGACCTCCCTGGCTGAATGCTCTGCCCAAGACATTCCCATTTCATGCTCCTCTTAAATGCTACCTTTACAGCTGGCAGGGACCTGAGACAGCCATGTATAAGGCTTTGAAAGAAACTGAAGGGTGCAGTACTGTAAGCCTGGTATGTGTATATGCAGAGGATGAGTAAACAAATGATAGAATGGGTTGGGGGTTGGAAGGGACCTTAAAGATCACCCAGTTCCAACCCCTCTGCCATGGTTGAAGACACTTTTCACTAGACCGGGTTGCTCTGAGCTCCATCCAACCTGGCCTTGAACACTTACAGCGATGGGGCATCCACAACTTCTCTAGACAAACTGTTCCAGTGTTTAACCACCCTCACAGTGAAGAATTTTTTTCCTTATATCTAATCTAAACCCACTCTTTCAGTTTGAATCCATTTTCCCCTTGTTCTATCACTGCACTCTCTTGTAAAATGTCCCTTTCCAACTTTCTTGTGAGCTCCATTCAGGTCCTGGAAGGCCATAATTAGGTCACTCCTAAGCCTTCTTTATTCCAGGCTGGACAAAAACAATTTTCTCAGCCTTTCTTCGTAGGAGAGGTGTTTTATCCCTCTAATAATCTTGGTGCCCCTCCTCTGCACTCACTCCAATGGGTTTATGCCCCTCCTGTACTGGGGATCCCAGAACAGCGTACAGCACTCCAGGTGGGATCTCAAGAAAGGCAGAATTACCTTCCTCAACCTGCTAACCAAAGGGATGTGTGTGTGTGTGTGTACATACATATATGCATAAATAATATAATCTTTTGGCAATTTCAGATGATTTTACCTATAAAGCAGAGGTTCCTGATCTTGTTGAACATACAGTGTGATTGCCTGTAACACTGTGGACCTTCTATATTACAGAGGGTTTTAAAGGTGCTGTTAATTTTTTTGGGTATAGTTATTTTGTCTAAATTATATTTTAAGAGAGCTCTCCACATGACAGAGCCCAGTGCTCTTTGTATTTTTCTCCCCTTAAAGAGGACAAAGGGAAAGCTCTGTTCCAGTCCTGGTGGGAGTGTAGCCCTTTTCTCTGCATGTAAGCAGGACTTCAGAAGGCTGCACACCAGGCTTGGACTGGGTTGGATCTGAGAATGTTGTGGCTTCAGGCTTTCAATACTCCATTACAAGTGCTTGCTTCCTGTTCCTCACATTGCAGCTCTCCAAAAACCCTACCAAATAACAAAAAAATCCCCCACAAAAAAAACCTCCAAACAAACAACCAGCTAGCCCATCAAATACACAGCATTTATAGACAAGTTCTACAGACTTACACACACACAAAAAAAGGTGTAGAGATAAGGTAGACCATTCCTGTGGGAGAGGGAGTAAGAAGTTCTGAAGACACATATGTGAAACTGACAAAGAGAGAGGTAAGAAAACGCATTAATATTGCTCTGTAAGGGTTACATAGCTACATGAAGGAATTTCACTCAAACTCATCATCTCAGATGTCTCTGCCTCAAATTGAGAAAGCAAAAGGATCCTGTTTCTTATTTCAAGGATATTCTTGGAAAGACTGGGCAAGGGAGAGGAAAAGGAGGCTATTTTGTGGAATTACTCTCAATACTTAGCCCAGTCTGGTGAAGCAAAGGTTGCAGTTTGTGTGGTCAGACAATTTGATGGCTTGATTCCTCCTACATGTTTTCACAATCTAAACACATGCTGTAAATAGCAGACTGCAATAAATTGTGATTCAGTTGCAGTAGGAATTATCTTAATATGAGTAATTTCAGTGATGTGTTTTTCACAGTGACAAATGTACAGTAAGAGTTTGTGAATTCTGGGAGATTGTATTTTCAAATGGTTGTTTTAATTGCATGTGGCTTTTATCCTCATGTTTATCAGAAACTTGTTATACTAATCTCTTCTGACATGCAGGTTGTGGGACTATTTACTGTACTGCACAGTGGCTGCTGAGGTGTTATGTAGAAAGATAACAAAAAACCCCATATTGACCCAGCTGTTTCAATCTATGAAAGAATAAAGCAGAGCTCCAACATGTGTGAGCACTTAGGCATGTAAGCCAGAATTCATTTTGGAAAATAGTCTGAAAATCTATAAATTACTTGTCTGTAATGAAGGCTTCCACTAGGTACATAGTCCCCATGTGATTGAATTCTTCTCCCTTCTGCCTGTTCCCACGACTGACTTATAAAACTTAACAGATTTTATTGAAAGAAAAATAAAAAAAAATTTTGGTGTCAGTTGTGTAAAGGCACAAATCCCCAAAAGCCAGAAGCTGGTCACACAGCAATAGCATGTTTACCTGGTCAATCTACTTTGTTTGTGGCTACATTTTCCTTTTGGGAAGAGATATCAGTTTAATCTGTGATCAAACTTGTAATCAGAAAATGGCATAAGATTAATTATGGAAATGCTATTCAATTTCCGCAGTCTATTAACAACTGACAACTGCATGAAGATACCATTAATATTTACACAGTGCTGCGAGTTTTAATCTAATGTGCTTAGGGTCAGATTCACACCTACTTTAAGATCTAGGGATTGTGGCTCACAGGAGAGCTATGAGTTTAGCCTGTAGGCTTTAAAGAAAAGAAAACAGATCAATCACTTCCTGAAAAATTAAGTTTGAGATTGGAAGTTGCTATATGAGGGATCTGGGGGGGTGGAGGGGGGTGGTTTTGTAGATTCCTGGCTTAAATATTGAGTTGCATTTTTTGGTATGTAAGTCTTCGGCATTCTGAATTTTTCCAGTAATATGTGGGCATTCCAAAATGAAAAGTTATTTTCCTGTTTCCTTTTTACTGCATTGCAGATTTTGGACAGAATTGAAGATCTCCAAGAGCATGTATTCTCTAAAGAACCTGACCTATGGAGAGCTCTTCTTCCCATTCAAACTATGCACCTTACTATAATAGTAGCTCACCTGGGAACAGAGGAAGAAGTAAAAAAGTAAGAATCTTGAAAACCCAAGTGCAGCTAATTTTCTTGTAAATGTGGTAGCCTTACTGCTGCTATTGTGAATAATGACGTTTTATTAGAGCCTACACACAATTTCTTAGACTATTTTTGTTTGGTTTCTGTCTTGCTTTCAATACCTCTCTGGAAAGATCTTCACAAAAGCTAGATGTGATGCATCAGAGGCTGAAATTTTGTATCTGCCATGGGATGAAGAGGAAAAGCAATGTCACTGTAAATAGTATTACTGCTTTCTTACTGTACTACTACCACAAATTAGCTCAACAGATGTCTTGAGCTGCTGTCTTTTGAGAAACCACAGCTTTTCAGATCAGGCATACTTCTATCAGTTGGAAAATGTTCACTGTTAGGACATGTTACGTTAAGAAGAAAACAACAAAAAAATCTGGCTAATTCCTTTCCAAGCTGCTCTCGTCTAATTCAGGCTGTGGGCTGTCACTGTGACCCTGTGAATGAAGAAGGGGATATTGAAAGATGACTAAGGAAAGCTACCCTGTGGTCAGAAAGGCTATAACTGCTAGGAAGGTCCAGAAAATAGAGCCAGTATGCTGCAGGTTTTTTTCTCTAAGTCTTATCCTACTGTACCACATGGGGAAACCTGAGACTTCTTGACATGAGGAAGCAGAAAGGAAAGGTCCTTATGTGCCTGGGAAGGCATCATGTGATATAGGTGGGAACCTGTTGAGAGTAGCTCTTTCTCCAGGGACCTTGGCACACATCAGTATGGGAATGAAGAACAGGCCTCAATACCATATGGGTGTGACATGGGATCTGCTTGGGTGTAAAGCAGTATGCCTAGCTGGAAAGATGTCAAAGGAACCAATGTGGCTAGAAAAAAACCTTGTGACCATACAGGCAGCACTAGTTAAATATGATTAATATGCATGTGACAAGTTTGTGTGTGCCTTATTTTAAAGTTACCTGCTTTATTATACTTTCCAGGGAATGTTTTTGAGGTTCTGAGGGGGGAAACAGGAGTGTTATATGGGCTAAGGAACCTCATGCAGAAGGCAGTGCACAATAATTCAGTAATAAAAATTTGTGCCAGTGCTGCTGACTGGGCAGGCTGTCATCCAGGAGGATAGGAAGCTAGTTGAGAGCAGCAATAAAAATGAGAATCAATTGGTTAGGGAGGTGAGTAGAGCTAAGTAATGTTAATGAACTTAAGAGTGGATGTGTGTCTGTAATGCAAAAATAATGGGCATACCTAATGAAAAGCAGATCTGCTTTGCCAAATGCTTTTCATTCTGTATCTTTTAGCTACTTACATAGCTCTTCTAAATGATGCTGTAGTTCAGTGGCTACTGCTCTGTGTTGTCATGAGTGCCCTAAGCTGTTGAGTGTTTCTCAGTCTCAAGCAAACAGCACTGCTGATACAGCAGGCCCAGCCTTTCACAGAGGGATGGAGGGAGGCATCTTTGAATCTCATAGCAGAAGCTGAAGAGAAACTTTTTACATGGGCATGTAGTGATAGGAAAAATGGGAATGGCTTTAAACTGAAAGAGGGCAGGTTTACATTAGATATAGGAAGAAATTCTTTACTGGGCTAGTGGTGAGGCACTGAACAGAGAAGTTGTGGATGTCCCATCACTGGAAGTGTTCAAGACCAGGATGGATGGGGTTTTGATCAACCTGGTCTAATGGAAGGCATCCCTACCCATGGCAGTGGAGCTGGAACTAAATGATCTTTAAGGTCCCTTCCAACACAAACCATCTGATAGGAGAAGTTGGCCTGGTAGCATTTAAAGGCAGCTTAGATATTATGGACTTAGAAGCAGGGTTAGATTAGCACTGCTTGGTTTTAAGGCAGATGAAACAAGATCCTCTACAAAGAATTAATTCCCTTTCCACCTTCAGTCCTGTCCTTACTAAATCTTGATCTGCTACATCCCCAGGAGTCTTGGAAAGAAAGTAGTTCCTATGTGATTGTAACTGTAATAACTCCAATGCGCTAGTGAGGACTGGTCATAATGTTGACACTTCTTGGCTGAAGTGGCCTCTGTATGCATTAAAAATGCTTTCTGAAGGGCATTAGTTCCTGCTATGTGGATTGTAGTCCCCAGTTTCTAGTTGGATGTTACGCAGTTCTAAGATTTTTGAACAATGAAATGAATGTAATCAAAACTTGTTCTAGGTATGATAATAAAGTAAATGTGGCTAGAGGAGCCCCAGTAAGCCATGGGATGGTGTCCTGCAGTCCTTAGTCATGCATTATATGTTAGAAGTATGAAGCCTTAGTAGAATGTTTCTGCTCAAAATCTGTTTGAAGACTGATAGGATCCCCCTTCCTGAGAGACTAAGGAAGAGTACCTGTAAAACTTCTAAGCTGCTGGAAGACTTAGTGTCTACTTTTAGAAAGTTAATAGTCATACTTTTTCTGTGCTTTAAGAAAAATGGTTTAATTTGAAGTTTTAGTGTCTTTGGGTAATTCACTTTTTGGGATTTCTGTGCACAGCAAAGTGCATATCTGAACTTTATTGAAATGTGACATAGAGCTGACAACATAAGCATCAATGTGATATTTTGTTAGCTGGCCTGGAATAGATTATAATGGAGACAAATGCTAATTGTGCTTCAGCAGGGAGAAAGAATTTGTTTTAGTTTAAGAATAAAACTAGTGAACCAATTGAAAATGGCAATGATAAAGTTTTAAACTACATGATACAAATGTAAGTTCAGTTCTGCTCCTTTTGACTCTTCAGCAGCATATATTCATGTAGCTTTCCTGGCATGTTAATGTTTTGAGTGTTCAGTAGCAAAACCCACTTCTAATATGTAAGCAAAGGTTGAAGTGAAAGACAATGTATTTAAAAATCTTCTATTACAAAAGCATTATCAGTGAAATATAGTGTGCCTGTTACACTATGCATAGTGTTGCAGAGTGGTCAAAATCAGGTATATTGGATAGTATTAAAAATATAACTATTCCTGTATGTAAAAAAGGTATTAACTTTCAGCATTTATATATTAATTATTTTTAAAGGGCTATTCTGGCACTGAAGCAAAGCAAGAGTAAAGTGAAAGAGATCTTGCAGGGTAAAAACCTTAATATGACATTTCATGGGATTGGACAGTTTAATAACCAGGTGTTCTACTTAAAAATGTTGGAGGAAGACCAGAAAGTGCTGAGCAGAATTGCAGGTAAGTACCAAACCTGACTCTTTACCACTTGTGGTAAACCAATTCATAGAGACTTAATTCTTGTAAGCATGGCACAAGCTGTTGTGCATGATTGTCAGATGCTGCTTTTCCTCTTGTCTCCTCTTAATTGTTAATCGTGAAGCCAACAACTGGGTTAGGCCTGCATTAGGCCTAAACCTAAACTAGGTTTTCTGTCCTAATTTGGGACAGATGAGATGCACAAGAATTCAGAATGTCAAGATCACACAGAAGACTGTCCTAGCCTGCCCTGCAGTCAGGATCTCCCAGACCTGTGGTGTACATCGTCTTCAAAGTGACACCTCAAAGATGGGACTCTGTTCATTCTAATAAGCTGAAAGCCTATTAAGTGTTGGCCCCATTTGAGTATACAAGGACTTTGTTTAAATTGGAATATTTGTGAAATCATGAGTATCTCTGGGGCAGAAAGTGATAAAAAGCAGTATTTGTGTGCATATACATGTGTAGCACCAACAAATCAGTCTTTTGCTTCCACTGTACAAGGTGAAACAGAAGTGTAGGGGTAACTTGTCTGCTACTCTAACTTCCCAAAGCACTGATGGGTTCATGGAAATGTTCCAGGCCTTTGCCCTGCTTACCTGCATCTGAGTACAGTTTCAGATGGTCTTGGTACTCTCCTCCTCCTCCTTGCCACCCTGTTCTGCTTTTAGGAGCTGCTTTAGCCTGCAATGCAGAATCTAATCTTGTTCTGAGCTTCCACTCTAGCAGATCAAAAATAATCAATATACATTATTTTTCCTTGCTATTTTCATACTAAGCAAAAAGGAAGCATCGTTCAACTAATGCTCCTCAAAAAGGCATCCAATATGAAGACACTATGTAATCTTCAAATGATTTCTCAGAACGGCCTGTTTTCTTTTGTTGATGCTGCTTTCTACCTCCTCCAGTTCTCAGCTTTGATATAATAATTCTTCTCTCTTATTCTCATGTTTATTTTTCATCTTAAGTCATCAGTATTGCAACTAGACAGAGGATGAACAGCTTTCTTGCCTTATCTAAATAAAATTAGCTACTTCACTATCCATTACCTATTGCTTGACTCTGGCCTTCACTTCTCTTATCGTTCCATCCATTCCAAAGATAATTCTGACTCCAGAGAGTTGTGCTTTTGTTGAAAGTACTTTGATGTTTTCCCCTCTTATTAGGACTACAACCTCAACAAACTTGCCTATGCACAAATTGCTTCTTCTAAAGCCTTTAACAGAAAATAATCCTGACTGGGATATAAAGTAGAAGGCAGATGATGCAATTTCCTTATAAGACCATGTTTGTTATATGCCTGTCCATAGCATAGAAGTGCCATGGAAAGAAGGGAATGATTGCCTGTTTTGATGTCAGATCTGACTGTTTTGAGAGCTGTACCTCGGCTTTCTCTCTACTCCTGGAAGGTGCAGAAGTAAATGCTTCATTTCTAGTGTCTGAACCGTACTGTTTTTTCTTCTACTCATTGTTTTGTTTAACTGAGATTTTTTTTCCCAATGAATCATAGCATACAAGGTCAATCTTTATCATGCTATGTTATCACCAGCAGAAATATTGAATTTTGGCTCTGCAGAATGTATGCTATGATGCTTTTCTTAAATATCATGCTGGAACCACATTAACTCTGCAATCCATTACAATAGTGGCTGGCAGGTCCTCCATGTTCTCTGCCTGGATAATGTGCATCTTCAGGGGTTCTGTAAAACTGATGTCTAGCCTCTGATCTGGGTCCCTTTCCTAATCAGATAGAAGAGAGAAATTTTGATTGCAGTCCCCAGGAAAGTTCTGTCAGTATTTGTGTTTTTAATGCAAAGTGATTGTTCACTGACTGCCTGAAATAATTTCTTGACTGAGAGACAAGCTGCCAGTTTTTAAGCTGTTAATTCTTTTACCAAAGCTTTTGTTATTCAGAGAAATATAATTTCCAGAGTTTTTCTGTTGTGCATAACTTCTGACCATTTCTAGAACTTAATGAGTCTGGGGATTATGCAAATATGTATCAAAGTCTATCCTTACAATGATATCTCCAAAGAAATAGCTTTTTTGGTTTGTTGTTTTTTGTCTCCTCTCCTTTTCCCCAGCATAGCAATTGAATTACTTTTTCTACAGTGAATAGGGATTTTGTCTTACCTTTTAGTCAATATTTTTGGTTGCTCATGAGGTAGGTGTGGATTTCAAGTGCTACCTTTTCAAACAGCATGATGGGCCTGACAAAGGTTAAGATACTCCTGTCAGCTGTCTGCCTCATCATGCCCTTACTGATGATTTGTCAACAAGTATAAGAGTTCTGCTTGATCTAATGAAGTTTTTGAAGTATGAAGTGTTTTTGACATTAGAAAATATAAAAATAGTTGGCTACTGGCTCCTCATTTGTGTTTGTTCCTACACCATGAGCTTCAGTTTCAAAGTGGAGAGTTATCCTATCTCTTGATTGATTAACTACAATTAAATGGTAAATGCTGAGCACCACTGAGCTTCTCTTGCTGCTAGTGACCTCATCCTCTTTGAAGAGATACTGCTTAAGATGTCTTGGAATTTTCTTAGGATATTTACCAAGTGAACTAGAGAAGACAGTGTCTGGAAAAATGAGTTCCTTCATAGACAGTGTCCTGCCTGTGCCAGGAACTTTGCTCCTAAACTGACTTCTTGAAGATGATTGATACCTATGACCTTTCTTCCATTATCAGCCTTTCTAATGAAAATCTGCTCATGGCAGTAAGACCTTCATCTTCCAGTAATAAGTCCTTCCTGATGTTTGATAGGATTAATGCTGGGTGGTAACCAAGAGGAGATGCTACTTCCAGGTTTTCTTTGCTTGGTTAAGCTTTTTATGCACCTAGAGGATGTTTTTTGCCCAGGTGATGTGTAGGAAAGAGCTTCCCCCCCCCCGAAGGAACTTAGACACTTTGCTGCTGTGTTTTATTCCCTGGGTCTTTCCGAGCTTTGACCTGTTGGCATGGGAACAAGAAGATTTAATAATATGCAGAAATTCTTCTTGTTAATGTGTTCTATTTGATGAAGTTCCAGAGGCACTTTAGCGGTTGTTTGATACCTAACCACAATCACCTAGGACCACTTTCAGACGCCCTAAAGTATCTGCAGTGTTCACATTGGACCTACAGCTGGACTGTACACTTCTGCAGCAGCAGCTGGAGGCCGTGCTGGCATCCAGTAGGACACCTAAAAGGGCATTAGATGCTTGTCCACAAAACTGGATCCTGCTTGCCTTTTTTTTTTTTTTCAGATGGAAAATATATAAAGCAGTTGCCTTGGCAAAGTGACCAGACAGCCACAGCTGCTGTTCTTTCATAAATACTGAGAAGAATCAATTTAAATTATTGATAACCTAAACTTCAAGCCAGAGACTTGGCCTTGGTATAAACACATATGACAAACTTATAAACATGCATGTAGCTAAACTTTCTGATAGGTAGAAAAATAAAATGGGAGTAGGGTGACTTCAAGCAAGGCACTTGTCAGATGTGATATACTATCTTTTTTACACAGTTTTAACATTGAACCTACATCTCTCAGTGCCTAAGCAATTAAGAGTAACAAAGATAGGTGTCAAAATGGGAAATCTGGCAAGAAAAGCCACAAATGTTACAGGTTTCCAGTTTAAAATGTTGATTTTTTTTAAATTTTTTTTCCTTCCTGCAAGGTTTTATCACCTTTATACAACCAAGGGATAAAGACCTCTGGCAATAGGTCATAGCCATAGCCAAGGCTTTCAGTGTAACTTTGGAATTATTTCTTACTGCTTAACCACAACTGTTGAAGAAGATGTCATCTTCTGCATTTGCCAGACTTGCAGGGGTCTGCCTCATGCAGACCTTGCTGTTCTTGAGACTCTGCATACTCCAGTTCAAAGTCTCTGAAAACCAAAGCTAGTTCAACTTGGCTTGACTTGTCTTTACAATCCTTAACTGAAAGCCCTTGAAGAATATAAATTCTGTAACTACTCATGGACACTTCTTTCAATAAAGAATAAAACCTTACCATTTTATAATTATATGACCGAAGTTTTTAAACCAATAGCATTGTAAACACTTTATATCACATTATCTGGAGAAGGAGTACTAAGTTTGTGTGATGTTCCCTCCTGAATTGCTCTGAGTGCTGTGGACTAGCATTAGTTTTGGGAATCTAGCCACTTTTTTGCTGTAAGCACTTAGCTTCTTACATCTCTTTGCAACAATTGGGGAGAATCTGTCCCATCACAGGTTCCAGCTGTGGCCACTGGTAGATGCATCTTGTTCCTGGCAGGAATGCCATGGGCATATGCTTTCCTGAACTCAGCATTGTGGTGGGCGATCTGTGAATTTGGAAGGAATTGTGTTGCAAAGTTTGGATATAGTATCAGGTTTGCAGCATATGTCTGTATGTCATGCACAACTTTAGCATTGTGTATTTTTCATTTGTCTGTTGCCTGTGATAGTATAACTGGTTACCTGTTGTAAGTTTTAACTGTCTTGCTCTAGAAGGACATAGTGGCTTTTTGTCTGGTTTTCTTGCACATATTTTTTCCTTACCTCCCAACTGTTATTAATTTATTTTTTTGTGTGTCTTTACCAGGAGCTGTGGAAGAATGCTTCATTGAAATGAATCTCAACATTTTGGGAAGTAAGGACTTCAAACCACATCTTACTTTCCTGAAGCTCTCCAAAGCATCAAGGTTGAGAAGAAAGGTAAGTCAATGGGTTTAAAAGTATTTTTTCTGGGATCTGTTCTAGTGATTATTTTCCTTCTAATGAGGTTCTTGGGACCTCTGTATTTAGGCAATAATCATTGCAACCAGAGAGCAACATAACTTCTTTATTTAATAAAGCTTCTTTATAGATTGGTTAACACAGTTGTTTGCTCATATCTGACTGGAAGAAATGAAGTCTCTTGCTCATATTTTGTATGGCTCTCTTGTAGAGCACAGAATGCTTTCCTTCTGCTGTGGCTAGCAAATCTGAACAAAACCCATGTCAAGCTGTTTCCATAGGTCAGAATGGCTTCTGAGCAATATTTGGCTTCTGAGTAATATTTATCTCAGAACAAGATTAATGTCATATTGGAAGTCAGACTGGTGCCTTGATTTATGCTAGAAATGTGTGATGTGCTTTTCTAACCTTTACTGAAGCATTGTATGGGATTTATCACAAACAATTAAAGTAAAAAACAACTCTGATTAGATTGCTCATTTCCCAGTGGAATACTGTCCTGCTTGTTTCCAGGAATAGTACTTGTATTTATGAGGTCAATATATCACAAACCTGAAACACTAGAGAACCATGTGAAAGAAAACAAAGAAATGCTATAATAGCTGAAGAAAATGACCTTGTATTTGTGCACTTCAAGTACTTCATATTGACTTGATATTTGCCTTTTTTATACGTGATACAATCAAAGTTGGATAAGACTGATAGCTCTCTGCTGGAGGCTTTTTCTTTTATGCTGCCTACAGGGATTTTCATGAGTTCAGGCATTAGCAATGTCTGATGCAAAAGAAAGTATATAGTAGGCATGTAGGAATTCCTGTTGACTTTTGTCCAGAGTAGTTTCACAATTCTTTTTATTATCAAGTTAAAAATAGTAATTTCTTGCATGTTCTCCTTCTCTTTTGATCTCTAGCACTAATTATAGCTTATTCCTGCATAGCATGATTCAGTATGTCATCTCCTTACATATATATGTATACAAAAATAAATAAGCAAGCATATAGATCTTTGACTGTTGGAATATCAACTGAGTGGTGAGCCCAGAAGTAGATGCAGTGGTGCCATGTGGCCTCACCAGTGCTGAGCAGAGGGAAAGTATCTCCCTCGCTCTCCTGGCAACACTCTTCCTAATGCAGCCTAGGATACCACTGGCTGCCTTTGCTGCAAGGACAGGTTGCTGGTTCATGGTCACCTGGGTGTCTACCAGGACCTCTAGGTCCTTTTCTGCTAAACTGCTTCACAGTCAGCCCTCAGCCTGTACTAGTGTCTTGGTTTGTTCCTCCTCAGTGGCTGAACTTTGTGCTTCTCTTTCAATCCCACAAGGTTTCTGTTGGTCCACTTTTCCAGCCTGTTGCGATACCTTTGGATGGCAGCAAGACCCCTGGGGAGTCAGTCACTCCTCCCAGTTTTGTTATCTTTGAAGTTGCTGAGGGTGTGCTCTGCCACAATATCTAGACCAATATGAAGATGATAAACAGTACTGGACCCACTACTGGCCCCTTGGGTACAGCTCTAGTTACCAGACTCAAATTAGACTTTGTGCCACTAATCACTGGACTTGGCTTTTCAATCCACCTCACTGTTCATCAGGCCAATAATTCATCAGCTTTTTCTATGAAGATCTCCCATGAAACAGTGTCAAAAACCTTCCTGAAATTCAGGTAGACAGTATTCACTGTTCTTCTCTTGTCTACCACACATTACTTCTGTCCAAATTCCTTTTTACCTTAAAACCTTTGTTCCTAGAATACCAGGGCTGTGAAACAGGAGTGGGGCTATATGTTGTTAGTTATGAGGGACATGTGGACTCTGTATGTCCATGTACAAGTCTCCACAAGGTTATTAAGGCTCAGCTCTAGACATAGGATATTACCTCAAAGATCAAACTGGAAGATTAGTGTGTATGACACATACATTGATATGTAAGTTGACACTGTCAACTTATGAACTTCTTTCAAAATCAAAATATAATGGGAATAAAAAGGAGGACAACTGACTACTTTTGTAGTATCCTATTCCTAAATACTGCAGGAGAGAAGTCAGCCTTAAACAGTAGAAGATGACAAAGTATGAGCAAGACAAAATATCACTTTAGTTATTATGATGCCATCTACTGGCTGTAATTACTTTATTTGTACCATAAATAACTGTTTCCTTGTAAGGGTGCTGTTTAAGTATTTCACGCAACTTCAGTGCTTCTTATATGAAGGTTAAGAGATAATTACTACAAAACTTGTAATTTACATCTCAAGAATATTTTGTTTGCAAGACAGGTAGATGATGAGACTGGAGGTGTAGCTTCAGACCTTGTTCTCATTTGTGGGGAAGGAGGAGCTGGTTCTCTTTAAAACAACTACTACAAGTGCTAACTTTCACCTCAGGAAATTGCACGTTTTCTACTTTAAATGTGTGTCTAAATATCCCAAGAGGCTGGAGGAATTTGTGTGCTTTTTATCTTGAATAGCTACCAAAGGAGCAGTGTGTGCTGTTTGAAGATCAGGTTCAAAACGTTCAGTGCGCTCCTGGCATAAACATAAAATACAGGCTCTTCAGGTTTTTTGGCCTCTTCCCAATGAACCAAAAGGGAACAGTTTACCTCTTAAGAGAATCCACTTCAGTATGTGTAGTAAGAGCCTTCTGCAGTGTGGGCTGTTAGCCTCTAGTGCTGGGCACTGCCTGTGCTAGAGCAAAGCTGTGGATCAAGTGCTGCTGTGCTAAAGTTGAAAATGTTTGTTCATTCTGTTTTATGCTGCTTCAAGTAGATTCACTCCATGCAGGTCTGCAAATAGCTGTGGTCTACCCTGAGTGGTGAGAAAGCAGCAATCCTGCAGAGTCACACACTTGTATTGAAATAGTTGGAACTTTTTAATGGAAGGGCAGCCCTAATCCTGCCCTCTTCTGGCTATTTGATAAGTTATCTTCAATGACGTGACCTTACTCAAGTTTCCGTTATCATCTTGAATTACTCAGAAAACAGCCCATGCGCGGTGTATCTCTGCATTTCAGCAGAACTTGAACCTGGTAGTGTTAAGGTGACGCACAGCTCCTGGCTCCTAAACAGACTGGCTCTGACTGACACATGGGTGTCTTTGGGGCACAGAAAAAGGTGTGCTGTGTGTTTAATTAAACTTTCTCAAGTATTTTAATCACCTAGGGCAGCAGTGCCTAATGGCTTGATGTGTTTGGTTGTGAAGCTATTTATACTTGCTTCTGTCCAGGTGACAGTGGCTGTTCTGGCCACCCTCCCACATTACCCATGTTGTGAACCATACATAGCTACCTGCTAAAAAGGCTATCATTTTGAGAGAAAGCTTGTAAAAAGACTTGTTTTCATTTTTTGCATTTGGGAACAGGGCTGAACAAACTGATTGAGACTTCTTTGAGGCAATGTGCTGCCAGGAGCTCCTTGGAGCCTTGTTAGCTTGCATGTTCATTAGGTTAAGAAAAGGTGGAGATTATTCCCTGTTGCTTAATGATTCATCTGTCCTTCACTTCATCTCCATGTGTGCTCCTGACATATGTGGTTTGCTATAGGCTAAATGCTTTGTGGGAGCCCCTTACGTAAATTGGCAGCCTGTCTGTTTGAATTAAAGCTATAGGAACCATGGAATTCTTGGATTGCTTGCCTGTCCCTGGTGACACCTGTACAGGGGAGTTAGTGCTACTGTGCACAAAAGTGTTGAGGGGAAGAATTGCAAAGAAATTACTGTGAGGAATTGTTGATTTTTAGTCTTGACAGTCATACATTACAAAGATTTCTGAACACATGCTTTGATTATGGCAATGGAAATTACTATTCTTAGTCTGGAAACACACCTATAGGAATATACTCTTTGATTTATGTGTCATGACTGGTGTAGCATTTGACCATTGGAATACTGACAGTGCTTGGTAACTACCAAAAAGCTGCGGTGGTTTTCTGTTTCTTTTCTGGCTTGGTGAGATGACCTTGCTTTCACAGTAAGTCACTGAGCTAAATTTCTTTTCAATGCTACTTTTCTCACAGGGAAGAAGGTACGCAAGCTCTATTTGTAACCTGTCTCTAACACACTTATTACTGTTGTGGAATGTGTGCACTGAGAAGATGGGTTAACTTTTTGGGCTGTTAAGATAGCAGTGAGATGAAACTGAGCAAAGTAAACTCTAGGACAAGCAATTCCTCCTAGAGGCAGTTCAGGAGAACTAGATGTGGTGACTGAACTTGCTTGAAATATCTAATATTAGGTGGTTGCATTTAAATACCAGTAAGTTAAATTGATTTAGTATTGTATCTTTAGTATGGTTTTTTTTCTTGCAAAGTCTGGGGGTAGGAGGAGAATTCAGCAAAAGCCAAATTTCCTATAACTTTAATTTGTACTAGTTATTTTTTCTCAGTATCAACTTAAATATTACAAAATGGAGTTGATATTGCTATCCTAATCAGGGGTGGGGTGTGAAAGTGGTATTTTCTTTGCTAAGTTTAGTTTAGATTGATACTTGAGCCACCTTTTCAAAGTGTATGTGAATCTGTATACGTATAAGATACATATAATGTCATATTTTTCTTTCAATATTTAGGGCTTCAGAAAAATTTGTTTAGATCTGTACAAAGAATATGAAGACAGTTACTTTGGCACAGAGGTTGTCAGTCGAATTGATCTCTGTGCCATGCGTAAGAAGAAGCAAGAATCTGGTTACTACTATTGTGAATGCTCAATTAATGTGAGCTCCAGTGGTACAGAAGAGAGTAAAGAACAAGAAATGCAGACAGAAGATGTGGGGGAAACGACCAGTGAAGACCTTCCAAATAGTGTAGCAAAGGCTGAAATAGGAGCAACTGCTGCAAGCTGTAAGCTTGCCTCAACAGTAGTAGCTGATGATAAACTATCTGAAAATATTGCTGAGGCCTCAATTGCAATTAAAGAAAAAGAAATCAGTGAGGCAAAGGGAGAGACTGAAGCTACAGATGGGACTTTTCTTACAGCTGGGGAGATCTGCTCAAAGTCAGTACTTGATCTGTTGCCAGCAAGTTCAGATGTGTTGAAAAGCATGGAAATGGAACAAGCAGAAAAAGCAAAGATAACAGATGGTAGCTTGCATAAAACTGAAGCAGTGGAATATGCACCTGATCAGCCAACAAGTTTGGGATAAAGTTGTTGCAGTCCTTGGTGAACTGAACCCATACTCGTTACAGTGGAGAAGGCAGGCAACCACTACTGGGCTGAGCTGCACTGGGCTGAGGTCAGAGGGGTGGGCATGGTCAATTCATTTTTGGCAGAAAAGTCTTTTTAAGAGACTGACATAACAAAGTAAAGCAAAATCTGTGGAAAAGCTCTCTGAATATGGTAATGGTGAAGTGCCTAGGTCTAAACCTATGCCCCAAGTGTCTGTAAGCATATGTATTATAAAGACAAGTGCACCCTGGTGGATGGGATCAGACCCTTCAGTAGTCACGCATTGATAACAAAGTTGTTGCTAGACACCTCTGGTGCCCAAATGAACACTGCTACCTTGGCTGAATTTCTGTCTACACTGCTTCACCCCTTGCCCTGAGCCTGCAGCCTCAACATTGCTCCTTCATTTGCCTGCCTTCTCTCTGAGTACTGCCTAAAGACACCTTTTCTTAATCCCTACAGTTGCTCTGACTTGCGACTCCAAACCATTATTCACTGCATGCCTGTAACTGGTAGATGTACTTTGTCAAGTACATGCTTTCCTTTGACCCAGTAGCTACTTAAAGAGAAAATTATTTTGCCTGACTTATGGAAATAGTATTTTGGGAAGAAAATGAGGTATAACACTGAATACTTCTCTTCATGGATTTTTTTTTTCCTCTTCTTTATCTAATGATTTGTTTTTGTAAAATGCCTCGAGGAGGACACAAGGGACAAGAGCGTTTCTCTAAACTGAAGTTTTGGCTGGGGCTGACGTTTCCTGGCTTTGCCCTTTGGCTGAGGCCCGAGCTGAGCTGTGCTCCCTCGGCTCCGCTTCCCTCCCCGCACGGGGGTGATGTTCCCGGCGGAGACTCGCGGCAGCGACACCAGTAGATGGCACCGCTGGAGAGCCAGCTGCGGTGGGAAGGGACCGGTGACTCCCGGCCCTGCGCTCGCAACAGTCTCGGGCATCCTCAGAGCGGGTGGAAGACAGCCAGCCGGGCGCTTGGAAAATCTCTTTCTTCCCTTTTCTGCTCTAATTGCACATTGAAAAGGCATGTTTAGTATTTTAAAAGCTCAGTATTTTTTTTCCTCCCTGGAAAAGATGTGTGCGTTTCAAAGAAAGTGTGTGACCAGGAAGTAGCTCTCCCTCCACATGCACAAATACAGTAATAGCATCAAACATACAGCGTTTTGCTTCCCCGCAGGGGAATACATCTGTAGGCAGAACGGCAAGGATGCACTCTGTTAAATTAATATCAGGCTGCTTTGAAACTTCTTAGCGGACTTTGGGAAAAAAACCAAAAAAAACAAAGCACGGTATTTGTGCCCTTTTCACATGGTCGTAGTGGGGGAAACAGCCTTCCTTAGCCAGGCACTGTGCAGGGGGAAAGGGAAGGCTCTGCATTTAATGAACCTGCTTTGTACTCTCACTGGGGTCTGTGTCAGATCCCTTGTGCTGCTGTGTTTGGCAGAGCATTTATTTTTGTGTGCCTCCACTGAGGGCTGTGGACTTTCAAAAGGCTGTCCCCAAATGGTCTTCTAAATGCAAATTCCAGGGTGGCTATTCCCAGCTTCTCCAGGGTCTTCAAAATGCAGCTACATTGCTCAGTGTTAGAGGAAGTCTTCAAGGTTAATTTGGGGGAGCAGTTAAGAGTGAGACCTCAAAGAGCATCTCTGTATTAGTCCATTTTGAAAAGTTTGATTTAAATATACACTGAGGAAACAGTGTTTTGTTTAGGTGTTTTTTGTTGTCTGGGGTTTTTTTGTGTGTGTGCTTTTTGTTGTTTTTTTTTTTTTTTTTAATTCGGAGAAGGAGTAGTAATGTCATTCATCATAGGAACTGAAGTGGATTCAATGGCCTAGGACCAAACACACTTTACAACATGCTGTATTTCTTCTCACTGAAAAATGTTAATTATCTTTTTATAGACAGATGGCACTGGAGTGTAGCAAATGCATGGTGAACCTGCACTCATAAACATTTGGGGGTTTAATGTGTATAGGTTCCAATTAAGTTTAATTCTGTTTTGGGGTTATTATTATGATAGTAATTAATTTCACTTATCTTGGGGATATAGTATACTTGTTGTGGTACATTAAGTTAAAATAAATACTTAAGTTGCATCATTGTGATTAATCTTGACGATTTAGAATAACGCTTGAAACCAAATATCTACCAAATTCACCTCTTTAGTCTCTAATGGCAAGTCAAAATAAGCTTCTATAATGCTGTTCAAAATGTAACAGTGTGTTTTCAGCTTTGTGATGGAGAATATAAAATAAGTCTTATGTAAGTCTTAGAATTTTTTTTGTTCTCTGCTTTAACCATGGGGATCCATATTTTTGTTCCCTGGTATTTTTTATTCAAATTAATTGTAATATATTTGATTATTAGACATGATGTAAGGCAGGTGTGAGACAGTATCTGAAATGAATATGTCTTTTTAATGCTGAAGCAGATGAATTGTCCTTCTTTATGACTATTGCAGGGAAACTACATTGCAAAATTTAGGTCCAGAAGGGAGTTTGATTCAGTCTCTATGATCCCTGCATTTACTGTTCTTTTTCTATGATTTTTTTTTCTTTGTGGTCTCTAACTTGCCTATTTTTTCCCTTTGAGTAATTTTCCTTTATAAGCACTAGTAGTTTATGTAGAAGGTAAATACAATCTCCTAATTTCTTCTACTTGAGTTTAGTTGAATATAACTTGAGTTATTGAAATAATGGTACAACACTGGGATTTGAGAGAACTTGCAATAAATATTACCCACTAAATGTGACTTTTTCTCTTTGTGAAAGTACTAAATTGCACTGCAGTGATGAGTATTTCCCAAGAAAGTTGAGAGGAGGCTTTGACAATAACATCTCCCTGTGTCTTGACTGGTTGCAATTGGATATTTGTTAAACTAGTTATTCTAATAAGCAGGTTGCTAAAGCCAGAGGAAGAAGTGTTCTGTAAATAGCTCATACTGAATACTGTTATTGGTTGCTGTTAGGCACTAAACATCAGATGGGTCAGGGGTTTTTTTCTGTATGTTATGTATTTTGCAGGTTAGATATGCAACTGAGCAAGAGCTTTAATTTGTGGGTTAAAATAACAATTATATTGGTTAGTCCAGTTGCCTTTCCCTTCCTATAGTCCTGTACTTTGTACACACGCAGAAGAGAGCAGACATCTCCTTGTTTACCTATACTTCATGTCAGAAAGATGCCAGCCTCTTCTCTTGGCACAATAGAGCCTGCAGAAAGGGGGTAGCTTCACCCTGAGCCCTACAATCATCCTGCTTCAGGTATACTAAATGCTTGATCCTTAAATTAGGAGTGTGAAACTTTAGGCTAAAAAGCCTACATATTAAATCAGAAAATACTTTTCAAGCTTGTGAGAGAAAAATTAATTTATTTTAAAAAATTAGACATTTAAAGTCTACTCAAACTTTTTCATTGTGTAGATTGGCTTTTAATTTTAAAATTGGGAAATGGTTTTTTAAGACCAGCTGAAAAGATTGACAACTGCTTTCAGAAACATCATTTAAAATTATTTTTACTTAAGTTGCAAGATGTGGTATGTCAGTGCTTGGATCAAAAGTGGAACAACAAATCTTATTTTTAGACTGGACATACCACTTAAGTAATTCTGTCTTCAAAATAAAAAACAAAAAAAACCCCGACAATAAAACAACAACAACAAACAAAACAGCAAACTGCTGTCTGGCTGTTTGCTAGCCTTTGAACCTGTAGTTTCTTAATGTAAAGAGAGATGAGCACCTGTACGTGATAGTTTATACTCCTCTTTGCTTGAAATCCAGCTTTTATTATCTGCTGTTAGGTGGCTGGTTAAGCTTTTATGCAGTTGAATAAAAAGTAGTGTTGAATAAGCATTAAATAGTGACGCATTTATCAAGTAAATGTGTCAGAGAGAGGTGATTACACTGAGTTTCTAATACACTTGTAAAGTTTATGGGAAGTTTGACTTGTCTCTATCTGAAACAAAGAAGTTGCTGAACTATGCAACAAAACGCACAGAATCAACTAGGTTGGAAAAGACCTCTGAGATCATAGAGTCCAACCTATGACCTAACACCGTATATTGGGTTTCTGCTGTCAGTTTTGGTAGTGGAGGGGCCACAGGGGTAGCTTCTGTGAGAAGCTGCTAGCAGCTTTCCCTATATCTCATGGAGCCAATGCCAGTCGGCTTCAGGACATGCTTTCTGCCACCAGCCAAGGCTGAGCCGGTTACGAATTATAGTAATGCCTCTGCGATAATGTATTTAAGAAGGAAAAGAAAGTTATTGAGCTGATGAAAATTGCAGCCAGAGAAGAGTGAGTACATGTGAACAACTAGGTAGACACCAAGGTCAGTGCAGAAGAAGGGGGGAGGAGGTGCTCCAAGTGCCAGAGCTGAGGTTCCACTGCAGCCCATGGAGGACTGGAGGGATTCCGAGATCCACCTGCAGCCTGTGGAGGAACCCATGCTGGAGCAGGTGGATGCTCAAAGGAGACTGTGACCCTGTCGGAGGCCCATATTGGAGCAAGGTCTTGGCAGAGACTTTCTGACCCGTGGAGAGAGGAGCCCATGCTGGAGCAGGTTTTTCCTGGTAGGACTTGTGGCCCTGTGGGGGATCCACACTGGAGCATCTTGATCATGAAGGATTGCATCCATGGAGAAGTGACCCACAGGACAGCAGTTTCATGAATGACTGTTGCCTATGGGATAGAGTTAAGCTGGAGAGGTTTGTACAGGATTGTCTCCCATGGGAGGGACTCCTTCCTGACAGTGGCAGAAAAAACAACTGACCACAACCCCTATTCCCTGTCTCCCTGCACTGCTGGGAGGGGAGGAGGCGGAACTTGGAAGGAAGGAAGGAGGGGTGGGGGCGAAGGTGTTTAAAGATTGTTTTACTTCTCACTTCTTTTGCTCTCATCCTGTCAGTAATAAATTTAATTAATATCACTTTCAGTCTGTTTTGCCTATGATGGTGATCAGTAAGTGACCTCTCTCAGCTCTTAACTCATGAATCCTTCATTGCATTTTCTCTCCTCCGTCCAGTTGCAGAGGGGAAGGGGAAAGCGACTTTAGTGGGTACTTGGCATCCAGCTAGGGTCAACACATTACACACTGCTTTGTCAACTAGACCATGGCATTAAAGGCCACATTCAGTCTTCTCTTAAACACTTCATAAAAGTCAAAGACCTGTTGAGGGTGCTTTGCTGTTTTTGGGGGTTTTTTTGCAATAAGTACTCTTTAGATAGAGGGCTAAGCTCTCTGTGGTTTGTAAGTATTTTTCAGAAATAAATTGATTTGAGGCTAAATCCTGCTCCGATTCCAGCTTTGATGACACCAAAGTCTTAGCTGAGGCTATTGAGATCAAATCAAAACCCCAACTCCCTGCACATTTAAGGCCATTATTGACAATTGCCAGGAATTCTCTTTAATTAAATGAATTTAATAGAGAAAAGTAGAGATTCTTTTGCACAATCACATATTTTTTAATGCTTTGCCTCCAAATACAGTATCTTGATCTGAGAGTGCTTCACAGAATAATTAATTCTTCTACCCATATAAAATCTATGGACTTGATTCTCCAGTTTTATCCCAGGGGGTGCTATCTCCTTGTATTTGGTGACCTATGGGAAATGTGGTCTGAGCAGGCACCTTGGCCAGAAAAGGGGGAAGATGAGGGGTCTCCAGGAGACTCTGCAGCTCTAATGGCAACAAGTTTTTCTTCTCTCAGCTTTAACTTTGTGGAAAAGACATTTTCACTCTTGACTGACTTCACTTAAACCTGCTAAACAGCTTCCGAGGCTGACATTGAAATGACCCTATCAACTAGTTTCTCACATAAAGTGCCCAGAAATTATTATTTGCACAAATAATCATGTTATATTGAAACAAATAAAGCATAATTGGAATAAAATTATATTGAAGCGATATCGTTTCAGCCTGAATAATTGAAGCACTTTGGGTAGTGTTATGAAATGCTTCTCAAAGTAGATGTGAGTTATAAATACATTTCTTTATTTTTCAGGCTTGGGAATATTATCAGTCAAAACCAATCAAATCTCAAGCTTGGCTTACATTTATATTTTTAAGATGTGTTTCATGGCATTTTAACTTTTGCTGGCACAAGAAAAATTTTAAATGCATAGGAAGTGATGTAAATGTACATCATAGTTACAGGATCTTAACCTTTGACAAAAAAGTGTTCATCTGATAAGAGATGGACACCCTTGTGGCAGTATGTGTTTTATTTTTCTATTTTTCTCTCTAGTCTTAGTATTCACTGAGGGCAAGAGCCAAGTATCTATTCCTTGGCATATCTGCACACCGTATCTCTTCACTTGCCCTATTCACCACCCCCACTCCTGTGCTGCCATGCATCTTGGTGGCTACAGGACCTGCAGTGACACCATTCTGGTTTTTAAGAGTAGGAAGGGAGAACTGTTGCTTGACTGACCAATACTTTGTGCATACAAACCAGGTGGTAGTGTAAGTGAAGGTGTTGCCCTAAATCAAGTCTCCCTAACCCCTTTATAGCCAGGAGAAACACTTACATAGTTAAATCTGCCTCTCAAAAATTGAAGTGGATTTATTTTTCCCTTTGTCATGAGCATGCCTTTGAAGAATCTGCAAAGTTGATTCATTGCCCCATTACTAGACCTTCTCTAGACAATGCTTTTCCCACCGCTGTTTATTTTCTATGCTAGTCTTAGTTTATTCTTCCCTCAAAACAATTATCTAGTTTGGCATGGGATCCTACACTTCTACCACGATGTTTCTCACTGCATTTCCCAGCTGGAACCTTTTGCTTAGCCTGCTGCTGCAGGGCAGGGTGCCCAACATCACCCCTTTGTGCTAGTAAAGGCTCTGGGCTAGCTTGCTTTGGCAGCCTGTTAGTCTGCTGCTTGTAAGGCCATTTTGTCCTGCTTTGCAGAGTTCCTGTTGCGATGGGGGCACTGAACCATTCCTACTCAGAATAACAGAGCAAGTGCACCACTGACTTAATGCAAAGAGGAAGTGGAGCCAGCACAAAATGGGTTTGCAACAAATGTACCAGTAACCATACATCAGGGGCTTGCAGAGTAGCACTTAAACAAGCAGCATCCACAAAGGAAGGTGTAAGATCAGATAAAAGGGGCACAAGTTCTCTCTGTAGTCCTCAATTACTCAGATGATGCAAAAAAGCAGCAGTAAATTCCAGGATTTGTTGTCAGGGATTGTCCTGTCTCAGGCTGGCTCCAACTTTGGACATGTAAACCTATCAGACAGTACTGACATGTGCAATGGGTGTGGAGAATGAGGAGATAGTGGAGGCAGGGGAAAATGTTTTACAAGGGCATGTAATGACAGGACAAGGGGGAATGGTTTTCAACTGAAAAAAAGCAGGTTTAGATTAGCTATTAGGAAGAAATTCTTTACTGTGAGGTGGTGCAACACTGGAACAGGTTGCCCAGAGAAGTTGTCTATGTCCCATCCCTGGAAGTGTTCAATGCCATGACAGATAGTGCTCTGAGTGACCTGGTCTAGTGGAAGGTGACCCTGCCTGTGGCTGGGGGATTGAAACTAGATGATCTTGAAGGTCCCTTCCTTAAACTATGTAACCATTTAACTCAAACCATTCTATGAAATGCTTCTTCCATGCTCCTGTTCCTGAGGGTGTTGGGCTCCTCTGCAGGGTAAGCTGAGGCATGCTGAGGATGGTGCTGCCTCCACCAGTGTTCCTGTTCCTCACTTACTAAGGGAGGGTCTCTGTGCTGCAATTTAAGGGAATGCTCCACCAGTCTCTGAAGGGGCAACATACAGTCAGGACAAAAGGAGGCACCCACCATAGTGGTGGGGCCTGAAAGGAGCAGCATAGCACTAAGGATATCCTGCTGTGGGAATCACTCCTTCCTTAAGTTGGGCCCTTTCCTATATACCTGACATGATGTGGGGAGAGCTCCTCTTCTCCTTCTGCACCTGGGCTGCAGGTGGGCTCCTTGGCATTGCCTTCAGTTACTACAGCTCTGATTACTATGACTATGCCTTTAAATCACTGCTGCAATGAGATCAGCTACTTCCTCATTGCTGTCTCCATCTATGACACCTGTTTTACTCTGAGTACATATGTTACTCCATGTGTTGCACCAGAATTTCAGTTTTTAGCATTTGGCTCAGTTCTTTGGGCTATGTAGAAGTAATGTCTTTTGGATGTGCACAACCGTGATGATTTATTTATGTCGTGTTGGTGCAGTATGCAGATTCCAGCATGTGCAACAATTGCTTTCACTCTCTAGCACAACAGAATTATTCAATTAAACAAAAGCTGATTAAGTTGCAGCCCTTGACAGAGGAGAAACAGAGCAATTCTCAAGACTCTTCTTGATAGAATGAGACTTGCTAATGCTTCTATATTTTAAGATGGTAAAAACAGTACATTAATAGTTACGTTAGAGTCATGAAAACTACATTCCCTGTGTTGATCAAACACAGATTTTTCAAAAGAAAGCTGCATACTGGATACTGCTTGCATTTATTACAAGCAATTCAAATAATCTATCATCTCATGTGGTAGGAGGGAAAGCAAAAAAGTTTAGGCAATCCAGCATCATAGTATGGAACATGGATCAGCATGTGTTTAAAACAGATATATTACTCTCTCAGGCCACTTGAAACTCCTGCTGATAAAAAACTTCTCCATCCCCCACACTGCTATGCATATTCTGTTTTAGTGTTAAAGAAGAAATGTTTTAGGAACATCTAAAGATATTTAGGGGATAATCTTTATTTTCCTGCATCTTATGAGTATTCCAACTACTCAGAGAAATGCACAACTCATTTTAAAATAATTCGAATAACTTACACTTTAACTTCCTAATGTTTGGGCATCTTGAATCTACCAAAGCATCTGTGAATGTCTGAACACTGATGGGACAGATTTCACGTCTGACAAGAAAATGAATTTTAAAATGGCAATTCTAAGAAAAGTATCTGTTGTTGATTCAAATCTGATTCTTGTCTCCCATGATTTCTCTAGCCTGGAATTAAACAAAACACTTGTATTCACTCTATCAGTTTTGCTGAAACATATAGTTCCTTTTTTTTATGGCAGCAGATTTATCTGAGTATATCTGCCTAAATTGCCAGTGAGATTTATCTACAGCTGTAAACTAAACCAAGACATTCTACAGAACATTTTGTGTAGTACTTAGTTGCTGGCTGGGGTTGAACCATGACAGATATATACCTAATAAACTTTGCCAGAAAACATTGTTGTTGAGCAATCTGTTTGCTATATGAGAATTCAACCTATTGGTGAATCATGAGGCAGCACAAAATGTTTATTTGAGTAGAGGACTGGACTAGTTTGCCATTCAAATGCAGAGAGCTCTTACAGAGGCAGCAAGGAGTGAAGACAGAACCAGCTATAGGTGGAAGCAGCCAAGTGCTACTGATTGCTGCTGGTGCAACTGCAACATTTTGTGGTTCCTCCTTTTGTCCACACTGGACAACCCAAAACTGTAAGGACAAGTGCAGCAGAAACTCAATGACTTGTTTTGCTTTCCATCTTCACTAGTGTCTTCTTGGTGACATCAGTGATGATGCAACTTGCACTCTAATTGGCTTCTTTTGCTCTTTGGGTAACTCCTGGGGCTCATTAGGCACTATATTGGCAGCTGACATACAAACTAGTGATGACTAAAAAGCTGCTGACCTTCCATAGCTCATCATGTGACCCTTTTCCCTTTTTCCAAATTGTCAGTAATAAATGGTAACCAAATGGTTACCAGGACATAACACTGCTACAGCACCAAGAGCTCACTGATCCCAAAACGATGCTACATCTTCTGTTTGGGTTTTTCCCTCTGTGTGCCAGAGGAGAGGCAGCATATCCTTGCAAAGAGCATTGCTAGAAAGGTATCCTTACCTTTCCTTTGCACATTGGACCCAAGCAGTACTCTAAAGAGCGCAACTGCTTCATTAAGAGGCACCAACACTAGTTTAATGGTCTAAAAGAAACAACTTTCTCCCATAGCTTGCTTGTGGTGAGACATGGTGAGAGATGCAGCCTCAGCACCCATCCTTGTTTCAGTTCTGCTGCTCCAGACATTGTACACACTGCAAAGACGAACACAAGGGCAAGAACAGTTCTGTTTGCATTTTCAAGCCCCAAGGCAGCCTGTAGTGTTAATTATGTTAGCAGTGCAAGAAGACAGTTTTAAGTTTCCAAACCCCAAAGAGCTGCTACTATCATCACATTATGCTGTGTTACCACAGTAAAGTAATAAGCAGTGTCAGACTTTATCTGTTCTCATTTTAAGTTCCTCATTTGAAACAGAATGTCATCAGCTGCCTAGTATCACTTATGTCCTTAAATATTCTGCAGGAAAGTCTTGCGAAGTTATTTCATGTAATATTGTGTTTGATGAGTCTGTAAGACAGTGAAATAGATTAGCATTTCAGTTCCTCAGGTACAGAAGGATGGATCTCGTGTTGGAGGACAAGTGTTCAAGGCTCTGTTCCACAGCAGGCTACTTGTATGGTTTGGAAACATCACTTAGAGGCATGATACCAGATGCTGTCATCACTGCATACTGATGCTTATACCCTTCTCCCTTTAAAAAAAATAAAAATCCTGTCTTTGCACACTGTCTGTGGCTGTATCTCTGTGCCTTGTTTTCACAGAGGAAGATAGTCATGCTCTGTTCCTGGGCACGTTAGAGAGAAGTACATTAAGGACTGTGAGGTCATCTGATGCTAACTTAATAGGGACTTCATAAACATTTTAAATAATAGCTTCTATTAGACTCTGAAACCAAACTGCATTTCTCTAAAATGAGTTTTGATTGTAAAGTCAGTGAAGTAAAAATATGCTACGACCCTCAAAGAGACCTAAAGTACACTTTAGGAAAGAGGGAGGAAGGCTAGTTTATAGTGTTATAGAAGTATCATATTAATTCATTGGGGATTTATCCTTATTGAGCTGATTCTGGTGACTCTTAGGTGCCTTTGCAGGAAGTTTTTTATGACATCCTGCCACAGGTTTCTGTGCTGCTCCAAGGTGTGAAGGGAACTGCACTGCAAGCTGTACAAAGGCACCTCTGCAGTCTTCGGCAGCTCCAACTGTTGCCAAAACTGATGGTTATGTTCTGAAGTCCTGCTCCTTTAGAAATGGCTGACTTAGCTTTTGGCAACAAAATGAGAGCTGTATGGCATGGTCTCAGACTGCTTTCAGGCAGGCCAGGGAGGATAATGCCAAATCTTATGAGTGATGAACAAAATGTAATCTGAAGTTGTGTGATCACATTACCTTATGCGATGTTGAATATTGCAACCAAAACAAACAACAACAAAACCAAACCAAACCAAAACAAAAACCCTCAACAAAACAAACTGTGATTCATTCACATATATTTAGATATTTCAGTAAATACTGTGATGGTTCTTCCATTGTTTGGCAAGAACTATACTCTGATCTTGTGGATTATGTTTTCTTCAAAGCTGGAGTTCATTTAAACCTTTATGAAAATGATATATTAATCACTTGAATGCTATATATTCACTTTTTACTTGCCATTTTTTACTTTAGCCGTGAAGCTTAGCATGGAACTAGGTGCTTCTCTAAAGCCAAACAATTTCTCCCAGTTTCTACATTCAAGTATTAGAGTATCAGCTACACATCCTCACTAGAACCAAACTTCTCATGGAAAGAAAGGAAAAAAGAAAAAGTAATACTCAAAAATCTTAGACCGAAACTTCTTTGTGCAGAGGAAGGTGAAGGAAACCTCACAGACTGAGTTTTTAATAGTGATTTTTGACATTCGTTTAGTTTGAATGTCTATTCATACTTTCACCAAACAAGCTTTCTTCTCATTGCAATGTAATTTTAAAAAAAATAACAAAGAATTAAGAAAAAAACCAAAACACTTTAAAAGTATTACTGTGACTTGACTGTTTCTGTCTAATTAAAATGTAGATAAAAGACTAAGCAGTGGATAAGCACAAGCCATGCTCCTCCAGTTTCTGAATTATCCCGTGGTCCAGTTAGATCCTTTCTAGTAGCCTAGTCCCCCCATGCAAACTTCAATGCCATTTCACCTGATCGTACATGCCTCTGTCAGATCTCCAAGGTCTCCCTCTGTCACCATGTTTACAGTGAAAGCTAAATGACAGAAGATAATTTTTGGTGTGTCCACTTAGACTTTTTTGGTTTGGAGCTTTTAGAAGCAGTAAATAGAAGGTTTGGCTTCTAAAATGAAATAATAACAATAAACTCTCCATGGAAGACTTTTTTCCTGAGGCTGTGATACCATATTTACCCTCTCAGATTGTGCCTGCACATGCTGTACACCTTGTTCACTGTTTGTAGGCCCAAACTGAAAAACAGTAATTAAGTGACCTGGCTAAAGCATTATGTTATTGCTACTGATAGTGGAGAGGTGATAAACTTTTTTTTTTTCTATTCTAGAAGGAAAATTGCCCCTCAAAATCTATACTTTTATTGACTATTAAGGTTTTTCTAGTCAGCTATCACTGAGCATTTGTATTTTGTGTGGGTTTTTGTAGAAAGACAATAACATTAAGCATTTTTAAAGGCTATTCCTCCTACTGAAATCGAATAAGATTTATCATTCTGCCACATCTATTGCTTTTAATAAAAATTGCTGTTTAATTGAGGTCATATTGCTACTTCTGTGAAAACTATTTTGGCTGTTACAAAATCTATAAAATCTGTACGTCAGACTGCAGATGTAAAACTGTGTTAACAGTTACCCAATTCAATGTTTGTACGTGCACTGCTGCTCACTGTGGTACAGCACCACTTCTTGAAAAGGTTGTTAAAATTTATCTAAACAATACCGGGTAATAAATCTGGTGTTTTGTAAATCAGCTGATATGTCAACAGTTGGGGAGTTTGGTAAATCAGTCCAGCCAAGCAAGCCAGGTTAATGCAAGGGTTTTAAATATTTTGCTAGCCAGTGAAAACTGAGCCAGAACTGGGTTACAGGACGATCACGTCAGCAGCTTCTCCAGAGTCCTAGGATTTTGTAACAAACAGCAGCATGACTGAAGTACAATTAGGGCATTTGTCTGTCCTCAGACTGTTCCAAACAGCATCTACAGTCATAATGAACAGACAAAGCCTTCCACCTAGTGATGGAAGTATTCTGAAGATTCAGGCAGAAATTAACTTTCTGCTGGAAATTTTATATAAATATTATAGCATTTCTACACTAAAAAACCAAACCAAGCCAAAATACACATTTCTAAACCAAAATATGATTTTTTCATAGCAAAAATTTATGGCTAGGTATTCTGGCTGAAAATACCTTCAAGGATATTACTTCTTAAATATAGGGACTAATGATTTCTTCTTAATACACAATACATCTTTTTAAAATTAATTAAGTGAATACATTTCTTCTTAATAAACATGTGTGGCAGCCCATCTCTTTCTGCAACATGAAGGCAGGTGGATACTGGTAAGTAGAGGCAGCTTCTTGGCTGTTGACAAGAGCTGTGCAGGAAGCACTAGGGGGCAGGATACTGGAGACAAAGGTTAAAAGGGAGAGACTGGATTGGAGAAAAATGCGTAAGTATGTGACAGAATGTACAAAAGATGGCCAAGAGGCAGCCTGACAGTCCGAAGAAGCAGTCAGAGGCAGCTCAGAGAGACTCAATAACCAGTAAAAGCACAAAGCCCAGCATCTGCGGGTATCACTAGGAAAGGCTCAGCTCCTTACTGACTGCTGTTTCTCTCCAAGGTTAATGGTACTAACAGCAGTCATGGTTGGTTCACAGGGGTTGAATCCCTCAGTTGTTTTCCAACATTGAGGTGTTAGACTAACTTGCCCATCTTGACTTTAAACAAAAATTTCCGACTACAACTCCATCCCCATATAAATTGCTCAACAAATAGTTTTAATTAATAAATTTGCAAAAATAATGACCTGCAAAAACAGAGAGGTAGCTTTCTCTGCTTATTAATCTGTATGTTACAAATCACTTCTTGCTACTGTCATTAAAAAATCCAGCTCAACTGATGAAAGTTCATGTTTCACATCTTTTTTGGCAACACAGGAACAAGCTATAATGTTACTTATTGAAACTCTGTTATAATTTTTTCATTCAGAAAGCTTTGCAGTAAATTAATTACCAAAATAATTACTGGTCTGTTTTGTTTTGAATTAATCTAAGGAATAACCAGAGGCTTTTTAAAATTCCTTTTTTTTTTTTTTCCAGAGCACACTGTAGATTTGGATAACCAAAGAAACATTTACAAAGAATATTTTAAAAAGCATATTTACACTCTTTCAGAATAAAACAAACCCCTGTCACATCTTCATGATGATTCCATGCCCCAGTAAGTCTCACACAACTCACCTTTTCCCTTGCACCTCGATGGAGGGCTTTAGTTTGAAAAATAACAAACACAATGTCTTCAGCTCTGTCAGTAATTAGCATCTCCATCAGCAACACATAATGCTTCTCAGATACATGTCATAAATCTTTCTGGAAGTCACAGGAGAAGGAGCACATGCCCATGGAGGACTGAAAGGAAAGCCCCGTGCAAATGCCCGCACCAGCTGAGCCACCTGCTCACCACTTCCTGTAGTGCCTAATCCAGTCCATGCCAACCCAGGCAGTTTGACAACAGATTTTGGCCAGCTGTGTGCTAGCAGTTTGATAGCAAAAAATCCCACAGTGTTGTTCATATTGTCAGTGCACTCATTGCCACTGACAGAAGGAAAGAGATTGCCACCTGGATGTCTCTCTTGCTCAAGAAAACAAGCACAAGCACTTTCTGCTTCTCCAGTTCCAAGACTCTGACATGGCAAATTATTTTTTTCCTTTTCTTATTTTCTTTTAAATTAGCCTTATTTATTACAGAATTCTGTGGGATTACTAAAGGCAATTGTGTTTAGTGGTAGTTTTATTCTATGTCATAATGTACTGTAATGTAAGTAAATATATAACTATTTTAAAACAGGAAACCACAAGAAAAAAATTAATTGCAACTGAAAGACTTCTGTCTGCTTCCACATTGTATTTCTTTAATGTGGATTTCTCTCCCCACAGTAGAGAAATGCCACATTCATATTTAAAATCTGAAGTATTGACAAAATTTTCTGAGCGCATAAAGCTGTTCTGGCAAAACACAAGTATCTGCTGTGATGCAGCTATGAAAATGAAACAGCTCATCAATTTACCAAAAATCTGTCAACAGACAAGACATTCTTCAGGAAACCTGATGCTTTTCTCAAGCAGGAAGAAATCCTCACCATGCTGAACTCAGTGAAAAACCTCTGCCGGCTTCAATGCAGCCAACTGCTAAGACACCGACAGGGCTATCATTATGCTTCAAAATTGAGCCTATGTACATGCATGCATAAACAGGAACCATAACAGCAGAAACACTTGATGTAACAATTAGAAGGAAAGTGAAAAATCGAGAAAGAAGATACTGTAGTTCAAGATATAATCTGTTGCGCAAAAAACCCCTAATTTAAACACAAGAACAAACCTTTAAAGGTTTTTTTCCTTAGCATCAAAATCTCATATTTCTTCAGCTGTCTGTCACAAAGCACTGTTAGAAATGGAGACAGAATCTGCTGTCTGAATTGCAGTGTGGCTTCTCAAAGACTGAATCAGTATTTATTTTGAAATTACACCTAAATTATTAATTACCTACTTAAAAGTACAAGCAAACCTTTGGCTTCATAGCATCTCTATAATCTTTCACAGTATAAAAGCAAACAGTTTCTGATACCCATAATTACTTACCAAAATAAAGGACTTCTTATGGAAGTTTTGTTTGTAAATGTTTTATTAAAAAAAAAAATCTTTTAATGCTATTAGTCAATACATGTGTAATAATACTTTAATAAAGTATCACGTAGTAATATGCATTTTGGATTCAGGAATGTAATGGTTTTAACTAAATCATGAGAGCTGTGTTCTGCTCCAGTCTCTTCTAAACTTATTTTTTTCCAGAATTTAAACAAACTCATTCTTTGTCGAGGTACGTCATCCTTAAGGCCTTGCAAACTTTGTAGTGATTGAACCAAAACAAAGATAGAGCTCAGCTTTCTTTCTGAAGACCACGTTGCTTTTGAGCTTAAAAATGTGCCTGCAGTTTTCAAGCAGTTAGTGGCAAATCAGCAAGAAAGAAACCAGAGGAGAAGAAGGGGCACTTGGAAATCAAAACAGTAAAGTGCACAGCTATACCATCTGAAATTGTATTAATTGTCCAAAGAACTTCCTGGACTGTGGATATTTAATACAATTTGGCTTGCATGAAACATACAATCACGATAAGACAAAAAGGATTTTCTTTTTTCTTCCTGAAGTCATCTACAGAATTTATGGAATTCAATTTTCAAGGGTAACATAGTGCAGCTCTTTGGATATCGATTGGTTTCCTAAGTCCACAAGGAGATGAAGAAAGGGGAAAGGTGTGGAGGGATGCAAGGTGTCCTTGTGCCTTCTCTGTTTCATTTAGATGCCAGTACTCTCCAGTTCCCCATCCTCCAGCCCTAATGCAGCATGTGACCTAGAAATCATAAAGAGTTTCTCTTTATTAGTGTACTGTCTTTGAGTTTGCTGAGGTTGCTCCCCTGTTTGTTCTCTGCTGGTAGCCTTGAGGGGGTCCATCTTCTCAGCTGTTTCCACCTCACAATCCTGAATTTTACTGGCTGTGGTGTTGGCAACTGACTCCAAGGAGGTGCCGGCCTCCTCCAGGTGGCTGTAGCCCTTATTGCTGCTGGAAGGCTCAGACTGGGAGCTCTGGGAGTCCGTCCTGGTGATGGCAGGAGGAGCTGAGGGAGGTGATCCCCCCAGATCCAAAAATTTGGAGTAGCTAGACGATGCCTCTACCAAGAGGCTGGAGTCCAGGACCCTACTGACAGCTGGTGACCGAGGTGGCTCAGGGAAAAGTGGATGCCTGGCATCGGGCAAGCAGCTGGTGCTCTGCCGCCTGAGAACCAGCTTGTGCCTCCTTGTCCCACAGCCTCCCTTGATGTGGCTGCTGCTGAGGTCTGTTAGGCTCAGTTCAAACTCCCCCCGAGGGATCTCCTGGGCTCCCTGCTCACCAGGTGGTCTCCGCCAGCCTCCCCCTCCACTGCCTGACCCCAAGGGCAGGAGGGCAAAAGCGCTCAGTGAGGAGCCAATGATGGAGCTGGCTGTGCTGCAGTGGTCACAGCTCTCTGGTGGGCTGCATGGAGGGCTGGTGACAGTGTGGCCAGCAAGGGCAGCATGCTCCCGGCAGATGCTGTACACGGCCTCAGCCAGGCTGGGTGGTTGTGGTGGGGGGCAGAAGGAGGAACGTCGCGACGAGGACGCCAGATCCGGTGGGGAAAGGGAGACACCCAGTCCTGGTGGCCAGGAACTCTTGGCCAGCATGGCTGCAGCACCCAGACCTTCACTGCCTGGCTTTAGCTCCAGGCCCCGGGGCTGCACGTAGTTGACAAAGCCATTGAGAGGGGCTGAGGCCGGGGTGCCTCCATCCTTGGCCCGCAAGCTGTGTGCATCAATGACAGTGGAGTAGAGGTCACGCAGGTTGATGATCTTGGTCTTCTTGTCGCGGTTCTCGTGCAATACCGCATTAGCGCAGATGAAGAGAAAGATGCCGATGCCCATGATGAGAGGGCCCAGCACCTTCAGCTTGTCTGAATGCAAGTAGCTTGAGAAAAGACGAAAAAGGAAACCCACTGAGGCCTGGGGGGATGAGGAAGTGGGGGGGGACTGTGGGGACTCACCAGCGGTAGCAGTGGTGGAGGTATTGGCTCTGGGGGGTGACTCTGGATGGATCCCTGCTTGTGCCCCTTCCTGGCTCTGGGAGTGGTTCTTGGGGGTGACACCCTGTGGTGTTAGGTGCTGGCCTGCACTGAAACTGCCTTCTCTGTACACCTGGCTGGGCTTTGGCCAGTACCCCACCACAGCCAAGGCAATGCCCACCAGCAGTACCAGGATGCCACAGAGGGCAATGAGCCCTGAGAGGGAACACAGCTTGAGCTTGCCTTTCACCACCACCACGTCGTTCTTGCGCTTCTTTTTGGCCTTGCGTTTGCGTTTGGGGACTTGGCTTTGGGGTCGCAAGGGGTCCTGTTTCCTAGCCGAGATCCTCAGGAGGCCTCCAGTGGCGATCATGGCTGGCTACCAGCACACTGCCCCCTACAGCCACTCCAGCTCCTGCAATGAAAGGGAGAAGAGAAGAGGATGAGGATCAAGGCTGACCTACAGCACAAGAGATGCCTCTGTTTGCTCTTCCTCCTTCAAAGTCCTGTCAATTAAAACCCTGACCAAGTGGGGCAGGAGTTGACACCAACTGGCAACCAAGATCTCCCTTTCCCACACAGCTTCTCCGTGTGAGAAAGAGACAGGCAGACCGACAACATCAAAGCAGCCATGTGCCCCACTATGGTCTTGCCAAACAGCTAATTAAATTCTTTAGACTCCAGGTAAATGATAGAGATAGTGGGATCAGCTAATGTAAACAAAAAAAAAAATTATCTCGCTGGTCTCAGAAGGAGTTTGCAAAGCACCTGAGCTCAGAGGATACTGAGCCCCACTCCCTAATATGCTCTGGGATTACACTGACCACTGTTGTTAGTGATGTCATGCAGGATTTGAGGGGATGAGGGACATAAAAGGAAGAAGGCAGTATATTTGATCTATGGATATAATTTCTTTCAATACACCTCTTACACATTACTGGAGGGAGGGTTAAACATATTACTTGTCTCACTTAAGTGAGTGGGAAAGGAATTACTGTGAAATGCACAAGGTAAATATTGGAACACTGGAAAGTGGTGCCCTATCAAAGTTTTTCCTAGCCATTTGCACTTGATCTGCGATATTACAGAAATTCATCTCTCACCTGTGGTCCAGTAGGCATCCCTAGTTTGGGAACACGTGCGATGCTCCAGGTAACCGTTATGTAACACCGACAAATACATCCTCCACCGCCCCACCCCCTCCCGCCCTCAGAAAGGAGACATGGTGGCTGGTAGGTAAGAGATGACAGGTCAAATACTATTAAAGAAGGAGTGAACCCTTGCAAGTCACCCAGGGAAACCGTAAGGAGTGCTTGCAGGGAAACTGGCAAGAGACTAAACACTGAACATTTGCAGCTTTTGTCTTACTTGAACATCAGAAGTCATCTCTCTGTTCCAATGATCTGAGCTAAAAAGCACAGCGTGTAGGAGCAATTCCTGCACTGTTGCAATTCTTTTTGGAACCTATTTCTTCATGCCACCAAGGAGCAGGATCCCCTCCCCCCTTTCTCTTCGTTATGTCTTCGTTGAGGGGGCAAAAGATGACAGCACGACTCACAAAGTTCAATTAATTGCACTGAGAGGTGATTAAGTAAGGACCTTAAAGCAAAACCAAAAACCTTGCTTCTCTTCCCCTGTTCAGCCTTTAAATCTCATCGCTTTTCTGTTCTAATGCCAGATTTGCCGTGTATACAGTAATATCGTGTCCCATTTAGTCTGTATTTTCCCCAGAAAAAAGATGGGTGTTGTCAGCAAGGACGTTGTTAAATTACTCTCCGAGGTACTGCACGCTCAAAACAAAGAGCAGAGATTTCTCTTCCCTCTCGCTGAACTATTTATATTAAAAAAAAAGAAGAAAAAAAAGGTATTTTGTTGACGCAAAAGTGTAATTATTGGGGCATGCTTTGCTTTAATTCTTTAATTGCCGATTGCTTTATCTCATTTTCTGCTGCCCCACCAGCCAGCTGCCCGTCTCCTCTCCACGGCGATAACAGATGGTCATCAGCTCCCAGGAACGCTCCCAGTCCGGCATCGCCTGGCACTTAGTTTCGGCGATGGCGAGAGCAGCGCTCGGCGGGCACAGCGGCCGCAGTGCCCCGAAGCCACCCGGCTGGGACCCGCCGGGGCTGGAGCCACATCCCGCACGAAGGGACCGCGACCCCCCATCCATCCCCCACGCCGCCGCCGGCTCCGGCGGAGAGCCCGCAAGCACCACCGCGACCTTGCCCAAACACAGCTTCAACAGCACCGGCAGGACCCGAGCTAACCCCTTCGCCCCAGGGTTCAGACAGGGCGCTCGCCGGGCTCGGGCAGCCGGGAGCCCCG
>VWZF01000628.1:1254884-1355243 GCA_013396755.1 Sclerurus mexicanus | reverse complement strand
CGCCCCGCCCCGCCGGCCCCGCCCCGATCGCCGCGACAGCCCCCGCGCCGCTTCCTCCGGCCCGGCCGCTCCACCCCCGCTGCTTTCCCCGCGCCAGGTTTGCCGGAAAGCCTAGGGACAAAGTCAAGAGGCAGGTGAAGAGGTGAAGCAAGAGGACGAAGAACGAAGTGGAGGCTGAGATCCACCAGTGGTGTCACCCAGAACCTCTCAGTTTCAGCGGGGACCAGGAAACGATGTTCTCTTTTGAGTTACTTCGTGAAAACCGATTAAATTGAAGCTATCGCCTAAGAGAGACGTAATCTAACATGTCCCGTCATACGGCCGCACGTATCCTGGAGAGGAGATTGCCACTGATTGCTTTAGTCAAGTCTTGTTACAGGTCCGCCGTGATCTAGAAAGGCAAATCTGAGGCAGGTAACTCAGTTAATACATAAAACTCATCCCCTGGCTCGGGTTTGCTCCCTAATGTACATAGCAGGGTTCACTGGGGTGGATAAACTGAAAACCTGCTTTTTTATACAGCAGCCTTAGAATTCCTTTAAGTTGGACTGTGACCTCGCCTGGGCCAAACCAGTTTTCTTCTACCTCTGTGTGACCTCTTGTGTGGCAAGACTGTGAGTCCCATGGAACACCGTGACAGAAACCAAAGGGCCATAAAGAAAATGTTTATGGTGTCAAATGGTGTTTTTTAAAAATAAAGGATCCAACGTGGATTGGGAAAATTGTCAGAGAGATTACACATATTCTGTTAAATGATATATATTCCAGCCTCAATAGTTCTGCAATTTTGTGTTCACCCAGACCATGCTATTTTGTATCTTTCACTCTAATCATCAGTGACTGGTTTGAGAATAAATACATCCTAAAGCTGCACATATGCATTTTAATGTCATTTGCAGTTTATCTCGGCAAAATCATTTGGGACACATTTCTTTTAGCACATATATGACTTTTGGTTATGCAACAGGCTTGAAATTTAAGATTTATTATTTAAGAACTTCTTTTAAACATGTGCTTTGAACAGTCTCAATGAACCCCAGTTCTGATATTCAATAATTTGCTTTGTGTTCAGCCCAGACTATCAGAGAAAACCAAACGTATCACATCTGTTTCCACTGGAGACCTGTATCACATCAATAATGCAGCATCACCAGACTCTCCCTGCAAGGCTGCTCTGTCAGAGAAACAGGAAGAACAAGAGTGATTTTTTAAAGGGCAAAGAGCTCTTTTCCCTATCTGAGTCATATTTTCTATTTTTGTCAAACTAACCATTCTATTTAGCTATCGTCTTTATACAACAACCTCTTTTTCCATATTTTTATTGCTAGAGTTTTGAGTGATTAGGCTATCATCACATTCACAGTTTTCAAATTACTCTTAGCAAGATGTGTTGTAGGAGAGGCCAAGTCCTGACAAACAGGAAATATGTTCTACCATAAAAAGCTGCTGAAGGTGTTTTTCTGCGGCAGCTATCAGTGTAATCTTAATTTCCTCTACGTGGTAAAGACCAGTTGTACAATGGCAGGCTGAATCCCTGTGAGCAAGTTGTTTTGTGAAGTTGCATATCCCTACCTATCCTACAGATTCTTCTTCTTGTTTAAAAACTGCATTGGAAGCTTTTTTTTATTATTATTATTAGGTATTTTTTTAGTTGATATGGATTTTTGTGTTCCCTACAGTGGAATGTTTGCAAAAGGCAGCTTTCCTAATGATCTGATTTACTGGTTGTCTGAGTGAATTTGTAACTCTGTGTTTGCATCGACTACTGAGCACAGCTGACAGGCTCAGCTCCTGCCTTACTTGTATAACTTTCCACATGATGCTGTGCATTTCTCATTAAGCTCTGGTGATTATAAATATTAGGAATTGCAAAGAGGTTATTAGAGCTGAGTTTTCTTTCTTCTTTCCCATTCCTTTTTTTTTGTCTTTTCCCTTTCTCCCTTTCTCTTCCCCTTTTCTCCTCTCCTCTCCTCTCCTCTCCTCTCCTCTCNGCTCTGGTGATTATAAATATTAGGAATTGCAAAGAGGTTATTAGAGCTGAGTTTTCTTTCTTCTTTCCCATTCCTTTTTTTTTTGTCTTTTCCCTTTCTCCCTTTCTCTTCCCCTTTTCTCCTCTCCTCTCCTCTCCTCTCCTCTCCTCTCCTCTCCGTCTCCATATATCTATGTAAAAATTGCTACTTTTTAAGCATATACTTGCTTTTGTTAGGTTGTTTGAGCATAAGATGGTAGCCTTCATCTGGTCCTTCTCAGGATGTGCTTCAATACAACAATGCCATCAATTTTAGTGTATCTATTTGAATATGTTCCACTCCAGGCTGGCTGTGCATGTCAGCTCTAATCCAGGAGATATGTAGCCAAGTTAATATATCTCAGTCCTCAGCAGGCCCAGGGTCCAGAAGAAATTCAAAAGACAGCCTCAAGTATTTGGTGTACTTCTATGAAATACTGTAACATCTATGGGTTCCAGACATGGACCTGCAATTTCCACTGGGACCCTACAAAACAGAGAGATAGCTCTTACTCAAATCTGAGCACCAGATTAAAAAGATAAGCAGGAAAAGGATTTTTAGAGTAGTATTAAAAGCATAAGGCAGACATTTTGCATAGTTTTCAGGTTTTACCCAGTGATTTTTCTTTACAATTTCTCAGACACAGAGTAACACAGTATGGAATGGCCACTGACAACTTACAGCCTGCTAGCAGAACAAGTTCCAGTCACAACCATAGCTCTAGCCTGAAAATCCATTTTAATTATAGCTTGTTTAGCTATTTTTAATTAGCTAATATATTACATTAATTAAAAAAAAAAAGCTGATGTACATTTTGTACATATACTTCACAGTATATTGTGCTAAATGCCAAGGTTTCCTGAGCTGGTATTGCTGGAATTCATAGCTTCATCTTATTCAATAGCTAGGAAAGGTGTAAGGGCATCATTCCAAGTCTGGCCACTGGTCTCAGAGTGGTGAATGGCTTGTTTGTTTTTTTCTTATCTTAACCTCATGTACTTTGTTTGTTTGTTTCCCATAGCAGTAGAAATTCCAATGTGATTAATGGTAGAGAACTAGTATGATTAATGCTGGAGACTCTGGTATAATTAATGACGATTTGATAACCAATGCAGAGGGAAAGAACAGCATTGTGAACTAACTAAGAGAAATCATCCTCACTGAGAAAATGTATGTTTGAATTCCTTACATACCTACATCAAACACAGCAAATCTGCATTTTGTATTAGATTCATCAATCTTATTTGATATGTGGTAGAATCAGAAGCAACTTTTCATTGTGTAGCAAGCCCAGGTCTAGATAATCCACTGAGAGTAAATGGCAATTTGCATGTCTGGTCTTCTTTCAAAACTAATTATAGCAGACATACACATTGCTGGGAATATTTGTCTGGGTGAAGGCAATACACACAGCCATGAAATATGGTGATTGAAAGGTAAAGGGAATGAATGTTTTCAGATGAACAAGCTTTTTCACAAAAAGAAAAAAAAATCAAGGAACTACTGAGTTATCTCGCTTCAGTTCTTACTGACATTCTCCATTAATGGAATTTTTATTTTTGAGGTATTAATGACACTAATCACTTTATAAATGTATGTATTTTTAATTGACATTTTGCAAAAGGCTTGAAACGAGAGGATACTGGATGTGAATCACTCCTGGGTCAGTTGTGACATATTGCGGGAAGTCTGTGATGGCTGCACCCGCAGATTATGAACTGTGCTCAGGGGCAGATCTCACTCAGTTTCTTTTAGATGTTCTGTGCATGACTTCTTAGTTCATTTAAAAAGAAGCAGGAACCATTCAGCCATGTTATTTACCTTCACTTTTGATTTGTTGATACAAGACAACTGCAAATAACTGCAAAAAATAGTGTGTGTTGTGTGTGGACAGAAAACCACATAAAGGCTAATCAAGAAGACATCCCAAACTATTTGCCTGGAAGGGAAGACCAGTGCAATACTTCTCCCAAATAATTGGAATTACTTTTTTTTTTAAAATTTATTTTTTCATGTTGTTCTCCTTCTTTTCTCATGGTTGTACAATGTAAGCTCTTTTAGATGGGGGCCATCCCAAAGCAACTTGACTTTAACTGAGATGAGATATCCATGTACAACTGTTTCATAATTAGAACCCTCATGTCTCTTGAACATTTTTGTTGTCTATTTGAAGGTCCACAGCAAATTATGTGTGTGTGTTTTGTAAGACAAGTTTGTAAAATAGCTCATTTCATCTTCAAGCCTCAGAAATAGGGTTTGGAGTCACTGGGATGGCACTAGTCTATGAGAAATAATGATAAAGTATGTTGGACAGAGGATTGAAAATTTCTTTTATTATAAACTACATTAAAAGTACATTATGTGTATGCCAAAACACTTGTTGTAGGAGGGGAACATTAGAATACACCAATAACATATGGCTCCTGCTGTCTTTTTTTCATCTAGGTCAGTAGATGCTAGAGAGATTTTTAGCCTTGGTAATTTAAAACTGTAGGTGTTCAAAAATAAACTTGATACCAGCATTTTTGAAACTCTGGGCAAAGGTTTTTTTATCAAGGAGAAAGATGCTCATGCCTATTGTCTGCATTGCTCATTGCAAGTCCAGACATGAGAGTTCTGGTGATATGAAAACAGCTCAATCAAGAAGTGGTCAGGGAGGAGTGGTGATCAGTTTGTCTCCTCCACATGGACATGTGTCCTCCACATGGGGATGGGACATCCATAAAGTGGAATTAGTCCATCCAGTCCATGAGCTGGGTTAGTCAACCACAAGGAGCCACTGTCATACAGAGCCTGACTATTTTACAGATCTTCTACAATTTTAATTATATCAGTGTTTCTTGGGGATGAATCCTGCTGTTTTCCAGCACATCCTCAGGCTGCTGCAGAGCAGGGGTCTTTTCATTTTACAAAATACACAATGCCAGCATCAGTTGGGGAAATTCCTGACTGGTCTTGTGAGACACTGCAACAAAGCAAGCAAGCATAATCACACTTAGAATTAATAATAATGTGACTTGCAGCAATCTGCATGAAAGCACAGTCTAGCAGTCAGGAGAAGAAAACAGTGATTGCATTCTTCCTTTTTAAGAGAAGTTTTTTCTCAGACCAGCACTCACCACATACTTACATACTTGTGCAGTTTTGTAGGTGTTTGGTCCAACATTACTGAAAGATTAACTTGACATTTAATAAATGGAAACTATCACATTATCTTTTTTTTATATGCTGTCAAGAGACAAATTTTTGACCTGTTTTTTTTTTATTTTTATTTTGTCATTTCTCTTCCTCCATGACCTGCAATCAATTTTTTACTCTACACTAGACATCTGAGCATCACTGTGGAAAGACATCAAACTAATGTAGAGCACTCATCCAACAGAACTAGTTTTTATGGACTATTAACACAGTTTGACCTGGTGAGTTGTGAATGCCCTTAAAGTTCTGTGCTTCATTGCTATCAATAAGAGAGTGATATAAGGTCTGCTCAAAACTCATGGTCAAATTTACTCAAATTTAATGGTACCTCTTGGGAACATAAAAGAACACAGAAAACCTATTAGGAGTCTGTTGGAAGAACCCTTGTGTTGCCATCTTGTCACTTGGTTCTGCCAGCTCTTCTACGGCTTCTCTATGGAGAAGGGTCTTTGATGTAAAGCCAACAGCACATTTAGTGAACATCTTAAAGCACATCTTAAATGTGCTAGGTACTGTTACTAACCAACATAGGTGGAACAGCCTGTGGGTTTCTTGTGTGTGATAGGAGCTAAACCCTTCCCAGGCTTAGGGCAGCACAAGAGTGAATTGTAGGGTTCTTTGAGCTGTACCATGCTCTGAACCCAAGGGCCTGGGTCAGCATGCTGATCTATTTTCTCTTTAGTCACACCGAAGTTGCATTTTGAATTATTCTAGTTGTCAAAAGTAGCAAAGGATATTTTCACAAATAACAGTGAACTTTGCCCTTACGTTGTAGAATGGTGATTTAACAGTGAGGAGTAGGTGTTAAGAACTAAAAGTAGACAGCAAAAAAGGCTCCTATTGAGAGCTAGAACTTGAACTTTGTAATTACATTACACTTAGCGACTCAGATTGTAGGCCATTGTTTATTAAATATAAATCATAGCACTTTACATGGAGATTTCATTGTTATTCTTTTGGTATACATGACACACATTATACCTCTGCTTTGATTTTGAATGTTACTGTTGCAACATTCAGTTATGTTAGTCAAATCCCTAATCATTCTCAATCAGATTTGTAACTTTGAAGGTTTCAAATTTTATAATTCAAATACAGTACAGCTTGCTAAATTGCTTTTCTGCATTGATACAAGCAAGCTAAATTTACAGAATGAAGTAGATCTACAGGAAACATCGTGGTTTTGCCAAGACCAGGGAATAGTCACAGGAGAAAGCCAATAGAAATCTTCTTTTCTTTACTACTGGAAACATTACCATGGGAGAGTGAAGCAGAATAAATGAGAAAGCATTGGCAGCATCATGTCTGCTAGCTATTCTTTTGCTTTCATTACCACACAACTCTCTCTTTTAAATTTAAAGAGAAAAAGCAAGGGTACCTTTTAATTTTGCAGGTTATAATGATGTTGCTTGCGCCGGTCTTTTCAATGCTCCCACTGGGGTAGGTTATGACCTAGTTATTCTATATATCTGAAGAAAAAACAACTGACTTGCTATCAAGTTTCACTAGAGATACTGGAAGGAAAATCTGACCTGCAAGTGCTGGGGGATTATGTGTATGAGTAAAGCAACAAAGCTTTGGCCCCAAATGTCAAGCACTAACTGTATTGTTCATGTAGCGAGGTAGGAGCTTTGGGAGTTTCTATAGGCTTTAGTGTTCCTGAAAAACACAAATATTCCAGGCAGGACAAAATGCATGCCTCATCTTGTGATGCATATCATAGCTGGTTTTCAGTCTCTTCTGCATCTCTAGTTATTTTTAGAGAGTTATTGGGTTGAGTTTTGTTTATGGATATTAATAGTGCAGATAAGGTAATTGTGCCTAAAGCACTCAGAGAGACAGAACCTGAAATAATGTTTAGCTTTCTTTAAGTTTATTTGTGATTACATTTGAGTATTGAACAGAAGGATGGGAAGGGCCTTTTCATATTCTTTTTCCTCTTTGCTTGTTTGAATATTTTGTGTGAAATGAAGCTTGTCATGCATGCTGTTTAAAATGCTTCTGTATCTCCATTTATTATGCATTCTTTTTTTGGTGAATGCTTATTACTCATGCATAGCCAAGAGTATGAGGATCACATATGCTTTCAGAACTGTTTATTTATCTTTTAACTAACCAATCAGAGCTGAAAATATTATACAGGTATTTCCAAGTAATACCTGCAGATATAAATCAGTGCATGACAAAACAAGTAACTATCTCTATCAGAGCTTCTGATGAGGTCTCAACCAGAGTCGGCGCACGTACGTGCTTCATTACTTTTTCTGTTCCTAGGTGTTTTCACCACAAAAGGCTGTGTCAGCTCCTGTCTCAAGTATAACATATTCCATCTCAGGTGGGTGGAATTTATCTCCCCTAACTTTGGAAGGCTATGACATGCCTACATCACTTCTAGAGCAATGACAAGTCTGTCTTCTGTTGGAGTGGCATTTTGAGAGGAGTGGTTTCCTGCAATTACCTGTTTCTACCTAGGGATTATACAAGAACTTGAAGTCTAAGTTTTTGTGTTGCAGATTTGCATACTGCAGACTTTCCCTCTGCTTACCTCTACTGTTTACATGACTTCCTCTATAGATTTTTTGCATTGACATCATGACAATTCAGCAAAGTACTAGACTCAGGCTCTTGTTCAGTGTATTTCTATTCTGCATCTCATAATGCTTTCTACATCACAATATCTAGCTATTTGCACCCTTCGGTGGCTTCATGCATTTCTTTTTAGTTATGGATTCTTCAGGAAATTCTGCACCTGTCTTTTAGATTGGCTTTATTTTCCCTCTCTAGTCAGAAATTTAATTTAGGCCTGCTTAGAAATTCGACTGATGGGTGTGCTGAAGTGTAGGCAAAATTTTTTTGAGGGAGAAGAATGGAGAATATAAACACTTCAGGAGAATGGCAGGTTGTTGCATTTCACTGAGCAATAATTCAGAGCAGCAAATAACTCCTGGGTGGATCATGTTGTAAGTGGTGACCTTAATAATAAGAAACAGTTGCAGAACATTTGGGTCTGGAAAGACATATCCTTGAAGTTGTATGGTGAGCCCTTTAACCTATATAGGAGAAGGAGAGGTGCTTCGCTTACAGGGAAAAGTGGTTTGACTGCACTCTGAAACCCTGTTATCTAATTTACTGTTGTTCAGTAGGCATATGCCTGAGGTTGGGAAAGCCATGAAAGGGATCATAGATAATGATCTGTGTAAGATTAAGCATGTCCTTATTCAAAAGGCTGTGTTCCTAAAAGTGTTTCATAGACAAATTTGAAGCAGTGATTATTCTGAACTGAGTAAGAGGCAGTACCAAATGTGAGGTATGGCCTATGGACACTTACTTTAGTTCTGAAAATCCTTGCATTATCCCAGTTATTCATCCACTCAGAGTCCTTATTCCATCCTTACCGACAGGCTACTGAGTTTGCCAGAGTTAGTTTGTTTACCATAAAACTAAAAAGAAACTGCATAAAGTGGATTTTAGCAATGAGGGTGCAGACAGTGTTATTCTTTCTTGATTGCATTAAGCGACACACTGGGGACTCAAATGCCTACAGAGATTATTAATTGTTTACAGTATGATGGCTGAGTAGCAAAAATAAAACAAAATATCCTAAAAGATCAGGTGGTATTGATGCTGAAAATCTTGGAAATGAGAAGAACTGCTAAGAGAGTTTGTTCTTTTAGCAGTAAAAGGTATTTATTTGGGCAGTGCTGGAAAGCTAGCCAGCTCACACTGGACAAACTAGCTTGAAATCAACAGCACAAAATGAGCCATTTTATACATTTCACTACATACATACAACATACAATTTTATATAGTAATAAGATTACAATAACTGATCATGCATATTAATGACTACGTGGAGACTAGGCGGAGTTTGGGCAGAGCCTTCCAGAATCTTCTTTTGGCATCAGGATTAGGTGGTCTTTTCTGGTCTTTGGCCTTACTCCAGGCATCTTTAACTCCTCCCCCTCATCCTGACCTCTTCAGTTTTCTTTGTTCATGACCTAGTCCTGAAGCTTACAAAAACTACTGGCCTAAGGCCACTTTTCTCTATTCAAATATCTACATCGTCCCGATTAATGATCACTAGGTTGACTGTATAGAGTTCTCTAAGATCAGGTCCAGTGATTTGAACAGAACACATCTCCATGTTCTCCTATTAACTCAAGCAGGGCAGGTGTTGAACAGTTTATACTAATCCAGTTAACCCCTTTTGGAGTTTATCCTTGTTTCAGTATCAGCTGAAGACTGTATTACAGGATTCATCAGCCAGGAGACAAGGCATACTCTCCTCATCTGAAAGGTAGTATAACATGCTGAACATGACCTCCAGGTGACTCAACTTCAAGTAATAGCTCTAGACCCAGACTGGTGAATGAAAGTTTAAATCTCAGCTGTCTTAACTTTAGATTTTGGTATGTATGCCCTTTCTCAGCCCAAAGGTAGACAATATCAACTTCAGTTAACTGCATCTTGAAATGAAAGAATCTGTTACTCTGCTTAAAGAAGAACTCATCTCTTGGGACTTCATGGTGACAAGATCTCCATCTGAGTACCATTATCTCTCTCCCAAAAACAGGCTGGTTCCCAAGGCTCCCATGAACCCAAGTTCAAGTATTTGTTCTCTGTATATCAAGAAAATGTGCTCTTCCTAATTAAGAATATAGAGATAAAACCCTGACTCCCTTTCTTGTCCCTCTCTGGTTGATGCTTCTCTGTCTCAAATATAACATACCAGACAGGCTGAGTTTTTGGTTTGATTTTTGGTGTTTTGGTTTGGTGTTTTGGTTTGGTTTTTTCACTTTTAAAATGTTTCTCACTACTAATGGTAGGGAAAGTCTTACTAAGAACATGAGACATGTCAAATGATATCAAGTAGAAAACTGATCCAGTGAGTTCAGTATTGTCTTTCTCATGATAGGCTGAAGGTAAAACTGTGTTGTCTTGTTTTCCCTTCCTCTCCACATACTAAAAAGGTAAAGAACCAACAATCTGACAAGTCAATCAACAAATGTTTGAAACTGCCAAAAGGACATGCTTATCTAAACCTGTCAAATAAAAAGATTTTTTTTAACAAAACATTGCTTAATAGTTTTTACTTTGTGTAGTTTATTGAACTAACTGAATAACGACCTCCCACCCTTCATCCTCAAAACGCTCATGGAGCTCATCTGGACCCAGAGTTACCTTGTCTTGCACATCAGCCATGAGTAACTAAGGCAAAGATGCTGAAGAAACTGAAGGATCATGGGAGGGATCGATACTCTGATTTGAAATCTAGGTGGAGTCACACCTATCAGCTCCTAAACAGTTGGCTTTTCAATTAATTTAATTGAAATACAAAATAATGGAGCAAGGCTGATTTGGATACTCTTTCTGATGGATTCCGGAAATGGGAATGTACTAGTTCATTAAACATAGCTGTGTTGCAAGCAAATTAAGCTGATTTGGGTTTATCAATGGAAATAAAGACAAATGTCTTTCCTGTGTGTTATTTGAGACAAAAGGGATGCAGAAATACTATCTGAGCAAGGAAAACACATCAGAGAGTATTAAACTCTGCGGTGATAAGATTCTGTGATGCATTTCTGTCCTCCAGAGCTTTGTGCAGATGTTTTATAGTTAGTGATAAAATAAATGGGATGTTTAGCATTTAAGGAAGGGTAGTCTGGGGAACCAGTGGAAGAGATAAGATATTTTTTATCAATTTTTCTCTAATTGATGTGAAAAAAATCAGGGAATGGATTTTGTTCCTATTCATACCTGTGTAGATCTTCAGTACTACGTCAATGAATGATGAATTGATGTAACAGAAGGTGGCCTTTGCATTTCAGAAAAGTGAATCTCAAAACCTGTATGCTGTTAGTTTACTTCTTGTAAGATCTTTTGTAATTTACTTTACCTTGAGGATAGCTTAAAATGTTGTATGTGTATCTCCACACCGCTCTAAACTCCCACCAGGGATGAACCAAATTTAAAAATGAAACAAACTGAACTGAGGTTATTTTAAGTGGACTGTTGACATAATAATGAATAATAGATGAAGTATAGGATATAATCACCCAAAAGAGTGAAAACTTTGAGGAGAAATTTCTGAAAGAAATTAAAAGAAGCTGAAATTTGTGGCTCCCATCTAACCAAACCTGTGGATTGCGTAAAACCATTCTTGACACTGACAAGCCACATTCATCTGCAAGAAAGCCCAGGGTCATCCATGCTGTTATGACACCCACAGGGTTGTATGCTACAGTCATCCTAAATCTTCTGCCACTGTGGCATGGAGGTAAAGTCTATTTTAACATTTTAACATGCTGCTCTGTTGAAGTGTTGTCAGTGAAGCTGCAGACAGTTTGTGATATGGGAAGTGATCAGTTTCTAGATTGTTCATCCACTGACAATCTACTCATTTCAGTACATCGGCATAAAGAATTTCATATATAGATATAATGAGGGTATCATGGATCTGGCAATTTCTAATCTCACTCTTACATTTGTCTAAAGCTGTAGCTGTTCATTCTCACTCATAGAAAAATGTCCAGCATTTCATATGTATTTCACATGAAAAGAACTGCAGACATGAAGCAGAAGCCTGACTGGGTTTGCAACCTAATTTGCAGCAACTTTTCAGACTAACTACAACAAAACCTACCAATAAACAGATATACAAAGGCAAAAGAAAGCTGCTGTGAAGATGTTCTAGACCCCTTTGCAAGACATAGCTGGGATTTATCTTGTAAACCAACTAGGAAAAACTAGTTTAACCTTTCAAGAGAAGTAGCAAAATATTTCCTTAAAACACTGTCTTGAAAAACAGAGAGCATGGCTGCATTTTTTCTAACACTTTTCTCAAGAATAATATTTTTTTTCTTTAAATCTAAGATTTAAAAATGGATTAAAGTGATCAGTTTGTTGAGTCGCTTCTATGGGCAAATGTTTACATATTCTAAATGCATAATTTTTATCTCCAAAACACTTATCAGGTTAGCTAGCCTCCTTTGAAGAAAAAGCAACTGTTCCCTACATTGTTAATAAACATAAGAAGTTTCTCTTTATTCCATGAACCAAAACACTTGTTTGCAGCTTCCAACTTAAATATAAGCAGTTATAATAATTTAATCCAGGGGATTTATCTGGGTATTTATTGTTCAGTGGTTTTGTACATATTTGTTTCTGTGGGACAAGCAGAAGAAATAGAATGTGCCACAGAGAAGCATAAAATGAACAATCAAAGCCAAGGGACAGCTTGAAAATGTGACCCTGAAATGAATGCAAGTCTACAGAACAGCCTTAGGATTAATGTCAGCTGGAAAATGGCCTGGAAAGAAGGTTAAAGTTCTAGTTTCCTTCTTTCAAATACCTGTTTCATGCTTTCCAATATAATAGCTTGGGGTCAAAGACGTGTCTGTTTGCTTATTTAAAGAGAGGGCTTTTCATCTTGAGAGAAGGAAAACTCAAGAACTAATATGGAGCCTTTAAGCTAACATATCCTCCTGAAGGTGCTGTAATAATGTGAGATAATATTACTGAATTTGGACCATTCACAATTACAAGCTTGATATTTACTTTATCTATCTTCTATGGCTCTTTGTATCAACAGAACTGGTAAAACTCATCATCTTCAGAAGGTGACTGGAAGGTAATTGCTACCCCAGCTCTGAAATGATCCTTCCAACTTTTTCCATGCTGTGGTTATTTGCCGTGAACACAACAGAGAAATTAATACATTTTATTATAAAAAAAAATTACTTCTTAAAAACATGGGTGAGTGAAAATTAGGTAGCCTGCAACTGAAGTAAATATAATTTAATTTTTGAAAAACAAATCATGACATGAACATTCAAGGTCAGAGCTTGAATAAAAGGTTATCTCTCAAAGCAAGATTTTTTAAATCCAAACAACTCTTAGTGACAATGGATTTTAATAAGACAGAATCTTACTTGTGGAAACTAATAAACATGTGGCAACAATGACCCTGCTATCAATGTATCAGATATGACACTAACTGATGTGTATGGGGGACTGGATGCAAGGACAATATGCCAGTCTGAAAATCTATTTGCCCTTCAATGCTTTTATATTATTCTGTTTGACTGTTGTCTCATGTGGTGGCCAAACTGGACCTTTTCTCAGCTGACTAAGTATTCTACGGACATTTCCTCTAAAGCAAATTATAACTCAAATTTTTTGCTTGGCTGAAAATGAGCAATTAATCATAGTAGTCATTTGTCACAGGCTCTGTAACTTCTGAGAAACAAATCTTCATATTCAGAGATGCCTGGTGTTTGCTCATACTTACTGACTGTTTCCACTCGCATCTTTTGACAAAGTTGCTATCCTTTTTTTTGTTTGTTTGTTTGTTTGTTTTGTAGGAGGTTTTGTTTGTTTTGATTTTTGCTTTTTGTATGGTAAAGAGCACTGGGAATCCAATGGCTGTGAGGTGAGGTGAGTCACAACTCTGTGTTTTCAGAACTTACTGTAATAATGAAAAAGATCCCAGATCCAACCCTCTTTTTTTCTCTACATGGTATTACAGAGGGTTTGAAAATGTGGTGAGAAAGAGCCATGGAAGTGGGCACTTGTGGTTAAAAGAAGTGTTTGATTTCCTATAAATAATTGTTCCAACATTAAGCCCTCTTTGAAGTTCTGAATCAATTGCTACTCCCAATTTGGTAAATATTTTCAGAAGCTCGTCATTTTCAGACAGAAAGGAATTGAAAACAGAAGTGAAAAAGAGGTGTGCATCTTACAAGAAATCTTGACAATAACTTTCTTTTGCCATCCTGCTCAAATGCTTTTGAAAAGCACATTGGGGGAAACTGCAGTTTAGAGAATAAAGACTTAACTGGAATTCAGATGAGAAGAAAACAACTGCATCTTATTCAGCTCTCACATATTTTAGTTCCATTCACAGCTGCACTGTATCAAAAATAAATTTACCTTGGTGTGAATGAGAGAAGGCTTAGACTCAAAGCTTGAATGTTTTGAAAACCAGAAACAGACTAAGTTGCTATAAAACCCAGATGTTAAAACACTGGGAACATAGAGCCTATTTTTGTTTGAGATGACCTTTTCGTCAAAAAGCAGGAAGGCTCAAAGGTTGGTCTACACTTCTTCTCTTGCCTTAGGCTCCATTTTGTCATATGTAATAATACTTGAATTTGTAAGCCGTACACTCTCTAATGCAGGGTCCTTGCCTGCACTTAACCTGGGCCCTGCTGCAAGTGGTCCCTTACAACTTCATTTACACGATAATCCTGTGAATTTCAGCCATTGCTTTGCAGAAGGAAACTGTCAGAGTTTGATATCAGTTCTGATATAATTTGAAGATTTATTTTTACTACATGGGGGAAAGAACAAACTTGGGGGTTTTTTTCTATTATCAACATGCATTGAGATGTGGAAGGTTTTATCCACATTCTACACTTTTTGGCTGTTATATTTTAAAACTTTTGAATTTTCATCTGGTTAAAAGTAGCATTTCTATTGTCAGACAATATGTAACCATACCTAAATTATTATTTTTACCACTCCAGTACTAAATTTGGCCTAACCCATTTAAGTCATTTTTAGAGACAGATTTGCATTTGAGCTGATTATATGAATGCCAAGTTTCAGCATACAATGACTGAAAACAGCTGAATAGTGAAATAGTGAGTGACACTGTTTATAAAGGAAACAGCTCCTGATCCTCAATGACAGTTCTGTGAATATGATGATACAATCATCTGAGGATGTTCAGTCTTGTTCACAGTTATTACTACGTAGGTTCCTAATTTGTTGCCATCCTCCATCATCAGAGCATGTTCTGCAACTGACATTTTTAGAGTGCTAAATTTTTTTTCTGTCTGTTTCCTCTGAGTGATATCTTGTGAAGGGACACAATATTTATAATATCACTTGCATTTATTTTCATATGGCTACATTCTGCCTTTGGGCATAGCCTTCAAACAGAGATGCTGTAATATGTTGTGCCATAGCAAGGGTAGCCCCAGGAAATTACATGCTTCAGACAATCCAACAAAGCACATTTTTCCTTTTTTTTTGCCTTTGTCTGTCTAGGAAGTTTATATTAGCCTGTGTAGCAATGAGTTTGGCCAGTTCTCTATTCACCTGTGCTGAGTCCATGTGTGTGTATATACACAGTGAGAGTGTGTGAGACAAGCATCAGCGCCTCACAATAGGTGCATTACTGGGGCTGTGGAAGAGTGTGTCATCATCCAGTTCCCCCTCCCCCTTTTTTTCCCTTTATTTCTTATCTCTTTCCTGTTCTACATGTTCTCATTGGCTCATGTGAAAGTAAGTCTGAGCTCTGGAGAAGGCAGGCTCAAGTTAACATTCACAGCCACCATGTTCCTCTCTGAGTATCTCACACTATGGCTCTAATTTACAAGGAGCGTTGCACAATTTTGTCTCAGGAAGGCTGCTGAGAAGCTGTAGACCCTTCATATTAGTCCAAAGGGCAAAGTGTGAATGTCACCAAAGCATTTCATGAATTGCACAGTCTGTAATTTTTCCTGAAGCACACCAATAAGACAGTTTTTAGTATTTGGAGCCTTTCCATCCTCTACTTTAAAAAGGCACAAAAAACAAACCAAACCAAGGCAAAACAAAACCAAACCCAAACCAAACAAATGTCGAAAAACAAAACACCAAGAAAAAAACAGAAAAAGGAAAAAGAAAGAAGCATTTTGGGAGATATCTCTATTATTTCTCTAAACTGGATCCTGAATTTTAAAACTGGATACTTGGTTACCCATTCATATGTATGATTGAACAGGTTTAAAGCATATGATTTTAAAAGATTTCACATAAAAAAATACACCCATTCATTCGTAACTTTGCATGTGTAACATTTAGTCATGTTTGTCTGCGGAAGGGAGTAAGGAGCTATAAAGAAGGAAGGGTCTCTGTTCCTTCCATAGGGTTGAGTATAGATCTGGTATTCATCATATGAAACAAAAAGAGGTGTGGAGGGGAAAGTTTTGGAGAAAGTAACTAGCTTTACCCAGTAGTTTTACATATTATTTTATGGCTCTTTGCTTTTGGAACTTCCAGTACAACATGGATTTATTTTTGAGGGACACCCCTCCTTCCCCCCAAAAAAAACCCCAGACAACCAAACAAAACAAGAAAACAGCAACCAACTCAACACTTTAGAATGTCTTTGTGTGTATGATCTTTATTAATGGCTACCATTTTTGTGTGTCTAAATTCAGAGACTTTAATGCAACTTTATGGTTCACTAGGGGCATAGCAATTTTCTTGCAAAGAAATATGTCTGTTATTGGCATCTAAACTTGAATGGGATGGAACAGTCTTAAGAGTACTTGAACAATTGGTTCTGCTGTAACTTTTACAAAGGCTTTGGTTTAGCCTTGTTAGACATTTTGTGCCTCAGATTTTATACACTGTTTGAAGTATCTCTTTATACATTATTCATGTTCCCATCAGCACGATATTGAATTTTGGCATCCTTCCAAGGACTGGTAACATTTAGTTCCAAAATGAGACTGAAAAGGAAAGGAGAGTGAGAAAAAGATCATATTTCTCAATTTTCTCTCAAATTTATCTGACCATTGACCTACTTTATTTTCTTGAATAGCATGAGAGTTAAAAGTGGATTGATGAAATAATTTCTACAGATATCTGAGTATCTGAGTACAAGTTAAATTAAATGAAGGGAATACAATCTTAAAGAGACAGGGACAAATTCACCATTGCTATTATGCCAGCCAGGGGTATGATAGAATTTATTGTAGTTTTCTTATAGCAGAAACTGAACAGGTAAATTTGTATTAGTAAAAAGTTGCTCAGATCTTCCAAACACCGGGAATTGAGCAGTGCTGCAAGGAGCAAATGGAATTTGAGAAGTTGATGATTTAGTAGTGGCACAGGCCTTGTAAGCACAGCTTTATTACACTCCTTCAAAAACTTCTGCCTTAAGCCACGGATGCAGTAAATTCTGGTAGAAATCTATCTTACCTTCAAGGATAAGCCATGAAGCACTGTTGATACCACTGGCTTTTCTCTATGAGGACAACATTTGCATGGCTCAGATTTTACCAGTAAAGAATACCTCCTTCTGCAGCTTTGGCAGATACCATGTCACAGAGTAGGGTATTTTTTTAGCTTGCGCTAACTCTAAAATAAATGCCTCTCCACTGATAGGATAATATTCATCAAAAAGTCAGTGGAAGGTAACAGATCTTAAGGTAGGTACAAAGTACCTTCACGCTGCTGTCCTCATCTGTTTGAATTGCCTGCTATGGAGAAGAGACCTGTGACTTCATGACATTTAGCAAAACAACGACACGAAATAATTGCTTGGACTTCAGTTGAGTGAGAAGCCAACTAATTCTATGCACTCAAACCAAGAACTATATGGGCAAAGGCAAAAAGTATCAGCCATGCTACTGACTGCTGTCCCAGCATCTAAGATAGCTGATCTCAGAGAAGGGTGCTCAGTAAGCTGACCCACTATGCCTTTCAATGCATAGTTCTCCCGTTTGTCCACTAGGAGAAAGCATTTGTGGAGAAAAATCATCACCTGGTATCATCAGAAGTGGTGACTGTTATATTTATGTCAATAAACTAGAATGTCTCCTTTTGTTTAATGAGAATTACCGCTACAATGGATTGCAGAAAGAATCAACGCAATTATAAATTGTTGGGTTGTTGTTTTTTTCTCAGAAATATTGACTGAGCATTGGAAGATAACTTATTCTTGCTTCCCGAGTAGGAACTTCTTGGCAATTAAATTTTTAGGTACCTTCTGGTATATCAAAGAGACTGTGTAGAACACACAGGATAGAAACCTGTGTCTCATCCTCATTAGGGATTATTTTCTCCATTGCACTGAGAACTGACCAAGAGAAGAGTGGCATACATTAAATTCAAGTTCCTTACTACGGCCAAGGATACATTCAGGAGCAACATCCTAGGCACGTAGGTGGATGAATAGCTCTGAATATTCTTTATGATAACCCTCTCATTCACCACTAAGCCTATGTGCAAGTGCCATGCTGAGCAAGGCCTTCTGAATGCTTCACTCGATGTGGTATGCATGACTTGAACACTGTTACTACCATTTTCAGGACATCTTTTAGTTTGTCTTTTTAACCTTCAAAATTTGTCTTTTCTCCAGGCTCTTAGGAAAGACTGGGTTGAGAGATGAACAGCTTTCAGCTTCTTTTTCCTCCTGATAACTGCTGAATATTTATGTGCTGAATGGTAATGAGCTGTCCTTTCTATATTGAATATTACCAGTTATTTTAATTCATGAGATGGGATTCAGAACAGAGAGGTGTTTCTAAAAGTTTTTATACCTCTAAATAAATAAATGAGGCAGAGAAGATTTTGTCTGTTCATCTGCCTCTTCAGCAAGTGTGTTACATTCTCTATTCTATTTCTCTACTCTATTTTGTTGTACTTCTGCAGGATCAAGCTATCTCAGTGGTATCATGGGAATCAAAATAAATAAAATCACCATCTTAGTATTCTCTCTTTTGAGAGAAGAATATAACAGAATTGAGAAACTACTCTCCTTTTTCATTTGTTTTCTTTGGGAGTCTGGTACACAAATAGTTTCACCAGACTTATTCAGGCAATATTTCTGAGGTGTCCTCACAATAACTGCTAAGAAGTTTTCCCTCTTCTGCACATCCTGCTTTCTTCCCATTATATGAGTATGAGAAAATCTCTTACAAATGTGCACGGCAACAAGTGTGTTACCTTTTGATTTTTATCTTCCCCAATTCCCAAGCTATTGTGGTTTTACCTTACCTCAAATATTTGCTTTTTATAAAAACAAAAAAAATTGCAAGAGAAAGCATGATCAGTTTAACCTTTCCAGTATAAATACAACATGCAATAAAGGCTTTAAATATCTGCTTAATAATCATGAACATTTCAGCTTGTTTTGATGTCTATGGATCTGATTCTGCAAAGACACATAAACCTGGCACAGGATTAAAATCATGTACAACTGATAATACCCTTGAGTTGAACAAATAAATTGATCAAATACTGGTCAAAAATTCTTATTAAATAACTAAAAAATATCAATGTAACATTATGGAATGCTTTAAAAGCTGTGGCGAAAACTGACTTCTTCAGCTTTTTTTGTTTTTATAATTGTGTGCTGTAAACTCTCTTTTTCTTTTCCTCCCCTTTCTTTCATATTTCCATTTTGTCTCTGAAAAGGGCAGGGGAAGAACATGAAAAGTGATTATTTAATTTTGTATGCCTTAAAAAATTGACATTTTTTCTTTATTAAAAAATCTTTTTAATAAAACCATCTGTATGATTAATATTACACAGACTTGTCAGGATTAATCCTTAAAATACTTGAGAATAGAAGAAGAATTAGCTGTGACTAAGGCATAGGTCCATCTGAGCATCTTGTGTAGCCTTGAGGATTCCATATTGTTGGCCTGATGGCTACATGCTGAGGGGCACTTAGACTTCTGAGAACCACAGGCGTTGTGTGATATGCAGCATATTCATGTTTGAAAAGATCTTCTGAGGTCCTGAGATGGAAAGATCAACAGCAGCAAGAAGTATTATAATTTGTTAGTTATGTGGAAGTACACACAAGAGACAAATCTAATAGACTAGAAAACAACTGGAATTTAAGGTCCATTCCCTGAGTTGTTTAACCATGGCTTTGCTTCTCTTTTTTTCGTCAGTCACAAAACAATGAAGAGCTGACTCTATCACAGCAAACTTTGAGCTTTCGTACCAAAGGATCTTTATTCTTGTATTTTTCTAAGTAGAAAGTTAAGCAATATCATGAATTAGGAGCACAGATTCACTGTGCTTCACTGGTGGAAGATCACTGCAGTAATTACATTTTTTTATGTCATGGGTAGGCTCATATGAACAGGGCACTGTGTGGAGAAAAGTAGATTGTGGGAATTGCTATACACTAGCTCTTCTTAGAAATTGCAGTTCCGCTGTAAACACTGAAATCCAATGCATGTCCGGTTATCCATCCAGCTTAATTCCTCTAAAAGAAAGTTGGGGTTTTTTCAGTATTTTCTACATCTTAGTTGTCTTCAAAAAGAGGGGCACAATCTAGTTTCAAAATGCGTCTGCCAGTGCATTGGGAAACTGTCAAAATTTCTTTCTTTCTTCCTTTTTTTTTTCTTTTTCTTTTTTTTTTTTTTTTGGAATGAGCGTGTGGAATAGGATACAGCAATAAATAGTTTAACTTAAGTAGAGGTGGATCACCAGCTAGAGTTCTTATCAGCCAGTTCACTGTTTCATCAAGAACAGTATCTAGAAGAGAATTAACTATTACCTGATGTCAATGTGTTAGGAACTCAGAGGTAGAACTCATAGCCAGATTAATTTGCTGTAGGAAGTGAAAAACAGTACTAGTTAATTATTTTGTGACATCTTGTGGAAAACAGCATTACTGTAATACCAGAGGAAAAAATCATTTCAGAAGTCCTTGGAAAATCAGTAAGTATGGCTGGAATGGCAGAGTAAGGTGACATGATTGTTTTTTTCTTTAACAGTCCTTAGTTTTATTTAAGAGACCTAGAAGAATATGTTTAATGACCTCCTGTGTGTACAGTAAAACACTGAGGAGCACATTTCTTCAAGAAGAAACTGAGGAGCCAAAGGTGTAGTATATGTAGGATTAGCCTGTCCTGGTTTTGTGCTAGTCTATGATTTTTTTGAGTTTAAAAGAATTTGGATTAGACATGGTTTAGTACCTTTATTTGTCATAAGCTGCCTGGAAGAAAGATTTTTAATAAGTGAAACACTTCTTGCAGCCAAGATACTTCAGACTTAGGTTTTTTATGGCTCTGTCACAGACAAATCTAAAATACTGCACAAATTAAGAGAACACAGGCCATTTTCTCTGTCATCCCCAGGAAAGAGTCTCTATACCATTTTTATTTTCCATTCCTCTCCTTTACCAGCATTTGTTTTCTCACTTATACTCTAATGTTTTGTAGTCAGTCTAAATGAAATTAAAAAGCAATGGCTTTTGTAATAACATCATTTGATAGAAGCTGGAAGCAAAGCAGAAATGTGGAAAATACAGCTTTTTCAAGGCCAAAATGTGTGAAGAAAGTCTGCTGAAAATTAGCATAAAAGTGTTTGAGCAGAAGGGAAAGAAGGATGCTTCTGATTTAGGGATCAATTCTGAACAGCATGTGGCTATCCTGAAGAGATGGAGGTTCAGAAAACTTTAGAGAAAGAGTATCAAAGAAATATTTGTGCTTAATTTATGTTGCTGCTGAGAACCAACTGAAGTGCAGGGGAACATCTATATTTTAGCTACAGAAATGAAGGATGCAAAAGGAATGTCTAAGTCAGCCCACTGTTTGCACAACCTGCTGTGGAGAAAATCTGAGCTCTGAATTATAAAGATAGATACCAGTAAGTCAGTAACATTAAAAAAAAGTAAGCCTAGAAAATATTTAGAACAAACATGATTCTATGATATCCCTAAGAATCCATTAATAAAGTTGCATAAGGATATCTAATATCCTATTGCTTAATTACTACCTGATGCCATTAAGTTGCACATGTATATATGTGTATGTATATAACTATGCATATATAAAATAGATTGCATGGAATCTATTTGACAACTGTTTATATACTCATTCAAATCCAACTGTTCTTGCCTCTCAGCCAAGTACTAATAAACCTTTGTTGTTGCTTCATATGACCATTAGACTATGCTAAAGCTGAACATAAGAAAATGGAATGTGTGCAATGTCACCTCCCTGCCTTTATGTACAGAGTGTGCTTTGAGGAGAAGCTCGTAATTTCAGATCTGAGCACTTGGCACCTGAAGACCCTGTAGGTACTGTCCTTTTAGACTTGGACTTTGGATTCTGTGTGCATGCTGCATTTAATTGTACTTTGTTTTGAAATTTACACTTTGTGGTCAGTAGTCTGCCCTGTTGACATGTAATGTGTGTTAAATAGGAAAAGAAATTTAGATGTTCATAAAATCTGTCTTTTTCTAATCAGGAGACACAAACAGATAGAGGTTTGGTTTTTATTTTTTCATTAGGTCTTCAGAAATATTAGTCAGTTTCCTGTTTATTCTTAGAGGAAAAAGTGTCAGGGGTCTCTATTGGGTCTGCTTGACCCAACTAGAGTAGTAGTTGAGTAGTAGTGCAGTAGTGTATTGACAACTACTTGATAAAAAAGAAAAATCCTTACTGTACTTCTCAGAGAAGAGACAGCATGGCAAGGCCCCTGTCTGAATGTACTTGTCCTTTATGTTGTAAACATGACAAATTGAGTCAGAGCAGCAAACAACAGGGAAAGAAGCGTGATCAGAAAGCACAAAGGGTGCAGCTGCTGGGTTGGTTGCCCCCATGTGATGTATGCCAAGCCTGCCATGCCTCTACCCTGAAGCTGGCACTCTCAGAAGCCCCTTGGCTTCTGCACTGAGCCCTCACCCCTGCTCTTTTTTATGGGGCTAAAACATGGCATGTGGGCTGCAAGTGTTTGTTCTGAGGTCTGTGCTTTTCTTGGAGGTGCACAGGGGCACATATGTAGGTGTGCCATGTAATGTCATACCCAGAATCTTCCCTGGTTGGGGGTGGATTATGTCAGAACTCCTGTGTTCTCTGTGGGGCATTCACAGGCTCTCCTGGAGCTCACACACCATACCCCAAAGAAGGGGAATGAGGTGCCCAGTACTCTGCAGAGCTTGCCAGTTACATGGCAGATCTTGGCAGAGTACTTGTCAAGAGCTGAAATCTGCCTAGAGAAACATATTTAGGGAAGCCTCACTCCAGAGATGCCAGCCTCAGCCCTCTATATTGCAGGGGTAAAGAGAGAGCTTACTGCAGGCAGGAGCCATCCTTGGGCTATAATGTGGGACCTGTCTCACACAGAGTGCAGCTCATTCACAGACCCAGAGGCAGAGCATCAAGGCGTTGTTTGGGTTATCCATGTTTAAACAAATATAGTACTTCTTTGCAGCAGAGACCGGTGAGGTTGAAAGTCTGGGAAATGCTGATTGTGAGGCTGTTCACACTTGGGGTTGCCGTGGGTACTGCTGCCTGGGATGTGGTCTCCCTGCCTCTGGTGCTCTGCTTTGCCTGAGCTCAGTAAAGAGAAGGGAGGGGAGATAGGGCTGGAGAGTGAATCAGATGCCTGAAATTAGATGCTGTGATTCCTATTCTCATTTAATACCTACCTCAAAGGGTATTTCAAAGGCCAGACTGCAGTTGCAAGAAATGTAATAATAGTCAGCTTTAAACTCTTATGTAGACTCTCTGGGCTTTACATCTGCAAGAAAATGCTCCACATTGCTCATACTCTGTCTCCTATCTCCACAGAGCAGGAGGTGCATAAAGCTCCTGGTACCAAATCTATGCAGCACTGGATACTTAGTCATCAGGAGGAACAAGGCTGACAGCAGAGGTTGGTGCCTTCAGAGACAAAACTGTTACCAGCTGATGCTTCAAACAGCAGGTGCAGCATCCTCAGATTCACCAGCTCCCACTCAAAGACCTTGCCTGAATCCATTCAACAACAAGCAGGCAGACCATGAGCATCCATGGAGAAGCCTACTCTAGACAGAGGAACAGCTGGCCATGGATATGAAAAGGTCTTTATCCCACTGAGATCAACAAGGAAGGAGGTGAGAGCACTGTGGGGAGTGAGGAGGGAACACAGTTTTTCCAGTGTCAATAACGTCCATAAACCCTTTGAGGGGGAAGGGGCAAAGCAGTAAGGAATGCTGCTTTTGAGAGTGGGAGAAGCTGAAGTAACAGCAATAATTCAGTTGAAATTGAGGAAAAACAAGGTCTGCCACCCAGTCTTTCAAGAGATGAGGAACCCCAGCGTATGCTGGGGAGAGGGATCTACACTGGAACCAGGCAGACTGATTTGGGATTCTGTTACTGGGTTGCTGCAACTTTGCCTTTACTGCATATATCTGGAAGGACACTATTTGCATTGACTTTTGTATCTATAGAACTTCAAAATATCTTTCCAAAACATACTGTAACAAAATATACTGTGTTCTCTACAAGATAATTGTGGGTTTAAGTATAGTATGTCTGTTTTTCTGTATTTATACATCGTATGAGTATATATAGATGAGGGGGTGGTAATACCTAACATATGGGTAAAATATGGGACTGTGGTCAAGCATTTGTACAGTGAGGAGGTTCAGAATAGAAAAGAACAATATTTTTTAGTGACAGAGATGCACCATTATAATTTTAAAAGGATCTCTAATATTGTGTTGTTTGGCCGTTACTTTCCAGAAGGGTATACATGATATATGACTGAATACCAAAGCTTCTTTGAAGGAAGTATCTTCTAGTTGTCACTAGACAGGCAGTGTAGCTGAGAAGAGGATTTCATCATGCTTTCTCCAGATTGCCTAGCTGGCAGTCTCTGCCCACCTCCCAGTGGCCCTCTGCTTTGCTGCTCTGCTAATGTTTAATGTTCAGCTGGAGAGGCAAAGGAGGATTGTCCTTTCAAAATGTACATACATCAGCCCTGCCTGAAAGAGAAATACGGCAGGAAACACTGATTCCAAAATGCTATTTAAAGTGTCTGAAATGCAGAAATAAAACAGAAATAAAACAGAAGCTAAAAGTGGTGATTTTTGTTCAAACAGAGAAAGAACTCCCTTTTGGCACCTTTTGTAAGGCATTAACTATACCCAAAGAGCAGCTGAAATGGGGTGAGAAGAAAATGGTACTTCTGATGTAAACAGCTAGGCATTTGTAGCAATAATTACTCCTTTAGATACTGGTTTCCACTGAACTGGAATTTGGGAGGTAAAAACTGTTTCTCATTCTTGGTGGTATATCTGCTGGGCTAAATTTGAAACTAAAAGCTCTAAAATCTCCAGGCAAAGCTTGCCAAGTCTAAAGAATCCTACTAAACCTATGTCAGCTGCAAACTGATACATGAGCTGCTGCTCTTCTACTGCACAGAATTATGCCAGCCCCTTATGCAAGGCCCTAAACACAGGACACTGGCTGAGAAGTGGATCTGGGTCTGCTCCACTTTCTGGTGTGGGGAGAAAGATTACTGCAGACTAGATGGGCAGGATGGGCAGTACTGAGGTATGATGTGTGATGTGCTTGCTAGTTGTTTTGTTTTTTTTAAAATCCTACATTGCCTGTCAGTAATCAGAGACCAGAACCTGCATGGGACCATTTCTGAACTAAGATCACGTGATTCATTGAACAGTTCTAAAAATGAATCACCTGCTTCTGTTCAAATGTCCTTTTATTGCACTCCTAGAGTGATAATAGACATAGATGATACCCCAAACTCCCGAACTTTCTTTGGGCTTAGTGCCAAGACTTAATGCTTTTAAAAATGAGAAGAGATATATCTTATCTTTACTAAGAAAAGCCTTTTTGGGGATGCAACATGATGTCCAATTCTAGCAGACATGTATCCGGGGCTGCCATCTGCCACACTGAGAGTATGTCTTTCTGGCTCTGGCCCAATGCCAATTAAATCTAGCATACAGAAAGCAAAGGTAAAGATTCCAAAACAATCAAGAGAGCATGAATATCAGAGAAGGAAGTTCATGTCTCATTGATATGTCAGTAAGGACATCCACTAGCAAAGGGCTTGAAAGAAAGTGCGGAAGAAGAAGACCAGAAAAAAAACCAAACCACTATAGTGACTGCAGGAAAGCAAAAACTTAACTGTATTGGCATTCCTGAAGGACTTTAGTCATCCCTTTTGCTTAGAGTAGGAAATGATGGCCTTATCTCACAGCACTGGTATGAGCAGCAGTTGACTTTTTGACGGTGTTATCTTTAACTTATTAATGATCATACACTTGTATATGCAGAAAATATGTACTTGAAAATGAAACTGTTTTCAGAGAGGGCCAAAACGTAGAGATGCAACTGCTCGTGCTGCAGTGTTAAGCATCTGATCAGCTCAGGAACCTCAGTGCACTGAATGGAATTGGATACAGCCTTTGGCATATGAGCTGGGCATGCATCATTAGTACTACCTTCTTCTCTCCCACAGTGCAGGATAATCAACAGCAGACCACTCATTTCAGGACAGAAAGGCAGCCACAGGTGGTTGGTTCTCTGTGAGAGCTATGGGCAGAACATAAGAACAAAGGAGAGGCTATATTGTTCACACCAGGAACAGGATATTTCCTCTTCTAGCTGAGACTACTCAGGTCACTCTAGGTCACTTTGTGAGGTTTTGCAGTTTGTCGTGGGGGTGTGTAGGATTTGTCTGCCACTTCCTATCGATGCAGTACTTTTCTGGTTTCTTTTTACACCTATGTATGTTTTATCACAACTGTAATTGCAAGGAGTCCCACATGTGTACTACTCGCTTACATGAAGAACTATCTCCTTTTGCTGGTTTTGAGCTCAGCTGTTGTTTGTTTGGCCTTGGTTCTTGTATTGAAAGAAACAGTAAGTGATTGGTCTCTGCTTGCCTTCTTTATGTTGCTAAGGATTTTCTGGACATTTACTCTAAGCCCCTAAGATGACTCTTTTCCATAATGAAGAGTCCCAGTCTCTTGCTCTTACTGAAGATTTTCCTCCTTTTATTTTTTCTTGTGGGTCTTCTATGAACCTTATACATCCTTTTACAGATGAGAAGAGCAGAACTGAACACAGTATTCTAGGCATGGGCAAAATACAGATTTATACTCCAGCATGATGTTTTTTGTTTTGTTCTCTATTCTTTTCCTGACAATTCCTAACATTTGTTTTGCTCCTTCAACTGCTGTGGAACAGTAACCTGATGTTTTTTATGAACCTATATATCATAACATGAAGGTCTTGCTCCCAAGCAGTAATAATTAGTACAGAGCTAGTAATTTTTTGTGTGAACCAAAGATTGGTTTTCCCCATGTGCATCACTTTGCATGTATCTACACTGGACTTCATCTACCAGCCACTTGACCCCTTAAGGTAAAAAAAAAAAAAAAAATCATGGTAGCTCTTGTTCTTAATGCCTTGGATAGCTGTAAATTATCTACAAATTTTGTTATCTCTCTGCTCATCCTTCTCTCAAGGTGATTTGGGTATCTTTAACAGTACGAGTTTCAGAACAAATCCAGGCAGAATTGGACTAGTGACTGCACTGAGAAATGACCATTACTCCAATTTTCTGGTTTGAGTTTTGTATGTAGTTTAATTTTCTATGCATTCTTACTTTTTTTTGTCTTTGATGAGAGTTTTAAGAAGCCTCTTGAAGATCCAGGTGTATCAAGTAAATCATACTCACATAGATACTTGTTGAACTCTTTCTTGCATCTTGAAGAAGCCACATTGTCTGCTCTCAAATCAGTCATCCCCTGTGCACAGCATAGCTCTGATGAATCCTTTTCCCTCCTAACATGGCTTGTACTGTGCTTCTTTAAGTGACTTATTTTTGACAGGCAATTATTTTAGCCAGTCTCCCATTTCCAGTTCTCTACAATAATTCAAGAATGAGCATTCATCAGTTCTTGGAAACTGGCCATGGCAATATCATGGGGAGTTGTCATGTCAAATCCACCAAGAAATATATCTGTTGTGAAGGTCTGTGAGGCGCAGTCAAGCCAATTTACCCTGATGAGCACCCACAGTGTCCAGAGCGCTCTCTGTGTGTGTGTGTCTGTGCATGTGCGCGTGCACCTTGTTGTGGGAAGCTGTTTCAACTTCACTAAAGAGATGTCTGTGATATTTCTGGGTTTGGGATCTGTCATTAACCAGGAAAGACCGTGAGTTTCTCTATTTGAAGGTACCGTGCCTCTGCTGGCTCAAGAGGTATAGTCTCCTCTCTCTCCCACCTTCCGAATATTTACCAGATTTAATCTTGGGGTATTGTTTTCACCATTAGAAGACGGAAAAACAAGAGTAAATATTTGCATATAAAATAAGCTGCCTTATTGCGGATGTTGCATGTTAATCAGACTCCATATATTTTGTACCAGAGTGAGGGCACAGGCACAAGCTGAGCACAGAGAGCTGACATGCAGGCTGCCTCTTCCTCAGAGAGAACATGTAGATTCCCTCCAAATCTCTCTGGAAGAAACCAGCTGAGATTCTGTGTGCCACAGGCTGCACATGTCCCTTAAGGAAAGAAGACGTACAAGCAAAACTCAAGAGCCTATAGACAAACAGTGCTCATTCAGCATCAGTAGATGCATGGAGGAGCATAGACCAAAAATGAATGGTAAACTTGTTTTAGAAGGCGGAGAGCCCTAGCTGCTGGTAACCTTGGGGGTGGTGACATAGATTTTGAAGAAAAGAGTTTAGCTGCTGGATGGTGCCTTTTGGCAAACCCCTATCCTTAGCTTTCTTTGAAATGCTGGCAAAATGCTTCCAAATAACTGCTTACCACTTCTCGGAGTTGCTGCTCTGACTGTGGATAGTAGCAGGTACTGCTTTTCCCATAACTTATCTAAAGTTAAAGGAAGTTCTAGCTGGATCATTATGATAGGTATTTGGTTACTGTCCTTTGCAGTGGAGGTTTGTGGTGGTGTGGCCCCTTCTGATAACTGACAGAAATCCCTCTGTGTAATTAAACAGATGGGCTATTTCAAAAACTCTGGAGAAGAGCAAGTAGAACCCTGAAGAAAGGAAAAAACAGTACACAAGTGATGGTATTCAAACACTTTTGTTAAACCTAAATAAGATCTACCGTGTGAGTGTGGGAGGCTTCCTTTGGGGTGGGAGTGAGGAGTGGTGGAGGAGCACAGGGGATGCTTGAGCTGTTGAGACCTGCATGAGGCATGTGTTTCTGGAAGCAGGGATGTAGGGGTGTGATACAAAGCTCCTTACAAAGGGGCTCTCCTAGGTAAAAGCCATTTGGACTAAGTGTGGAGGTAAATAGTGATCTCCATTGTATTGGTACACTTAGCCTTTTGCTCTAGCTGTTGCTGTTGGATTGCCCTAAGGACATCTCAGGAGTAAGCTGTGTGGATGGACAGAGATGGGATATAAGAAATCTATCAAGGTAGGATAGTTGTAAGCTAAAAGACCCAACAGACCCAACAACCAGTCCAACTGCTTGCATTCAGATAAGTGGTTTTTTGGGGAGCAATGAGAGAGAAGGGAATAATTAAAATTCTCTTTACATTTAGTCACAAGTCTATGATGTTCTTGGGGAGCTACCTCTGATCTCCAAAATTCTACACTGAAATAATAAAAAATTCAAAAGATATTATTCAGAGAAGATATACTTCTCCATGGCTATCAGCTTGTTCAAAGCAATCTGAATATGCCTGTTGTGTGTAAATACTGCTGGCTGAGTCTCAGTCTTCAGTGAAAAACATCTACATGGTTTCATGTTTGGACGTGTCAGATTTTTCATCTAACTTCCAGGTTGGACACTTCTTGTGTAGCGAAAAGGATAACTAGAATAAAGAAAGAGGGAAATTAAGAAACTGTGAGAAAATGTGCTTTATTTATGACATGTGCAATAAAGTAAAAACTTGTACACTTTTCTAAGCACACGCAAATCTCACTTCAATTATTTTTAAAGTGCTGAGTTATCTTGTCTTTTACACTGTGTAAGTGAAACTCCTCACAGTCCAGATGGAAAAACATCTGAGCATTGCTGATAAAAACATTTAAAACATATTTATGAATACTACTTCTACTATCAGCCAGCTGAGGATTTTCTTACAAGCATTTGAAATAATTTTCTGGTAGATGTACTGCTGTAACTTTTTGCAATGATGCTTCAAAGCTTAAAAGTGTTCATTACAGAACACAAACATTCACACTTGTATGCCTAAATCGTTTTTAGCTCATGGTCATCAGAAACTCTTAAAAGTAAAACATTTTTGCTTAGTTAATATAGGTGACCCAACCAGAAGGATAAAATCTGACATATTGCCAAAGTTCAGATGATTACCAAAATGTATGCCAAACACACACAAATATTCAGCTATTCTATGCCCGATGCTTTTGTATATAAAACTATCTTTAGATGTTTTTTTCAGTGCTGGGTCAGTTTGAACACATCTTGTTTCACCCTCCCATTGAACCTGTATGCTGGGTAATAGTTATTCCCTGTCCATATCTACCTTGTGGTATATTACAGAACTCTTTCTGAAAGATTTCAGCTGGAATGAATGTAGGTGATTTAAGTAATAAATACAGCTGTGTGTCTGTTTTTCCAATACAAATCTTGTAACATGGACAATTTAATTTCAGAGTTCTCCCAATACAAATCTAGCAATATACACCATCTAGTTGCAGAAACCTTTTCAGCAGCTGAGTCAGAGTTCAATTTGAATACAATTCACTGACTATAGGAGCTTAGACACCTAACTTAACTTAGTTAATACCTTTTTTTAGGTGACTATATGCTCCAGACAAATGCTCCTCCTAATATTATCTGATATTTTATCTTCCTCACCTAATTGTCAACTCAGATCTGCTTAATTCCTTTTTTTCCCCCCTTGATTTTCAGATTTGATTAGAAGCCTTCTTTAGGTTTTATTTTTCTGAATTTAATACCAGCTGATTTCAAACATCTTTCCTATAGGAGTCAAAACATTAAATCCACATCTATTTTTCTTACAGATATTTTCTTTTTCTTTTTTTTTATTTCTTTCTTTTATTTTTTTTTACTCCTTTATCAGTTTTATTATAGTCTTTTAAAATCATTAGTAATAAATACTTATGAGCTGCTTCTCTTTTCTCTTTTTTTCAATATCTTGGTTTCTTCATCATTCAATACCATTTTCCCAAACACTACTCTTTATATCTCTGTTTTCTGATGATGGCCAAATCCTTAGATAAAATGATTTAGTGAATGCTGTGCTTGACTCCACTATCACAAAGTTTAAGTGTGTGCTACTAGTGAGGCTTTATATGCAAACAGACTGTAAAGCTATTTAAAACACTCTCATCCAACATATTTTTCATTCCCCAGTCTGTGCCAATTCAAAAACTGCAAGGTGAAAGAAGGCACTCTTCCTCCTGCTGTGATTCTTGAATCAGCTTGAATATTTGTTAACACAACATTCTCAGTTTTTAATACATGGTAATGATATTAAATATACTTCCTGGGGAGATTTTCCTTCTACTGAGTGCATTTCTCCTCTTTTTCCTCATACGTTGTCTGTGTGGTGAGTCAAATACCTTTAATAAACATTAATAAATATTACCTTTAGCATCTATTTAAGTCAACAGAGAGGATAGTTTCCCATTAACCTGCTAAGAAATTTTATTTAAATAAGTGGATCTTAACGATTTACAATGAATGACAATTTTCCATAAATTTCCATGTTAAGGTATATGTGTGGCAATACACTTGTCAGAAAAATAGGAAAGAACCTTTTAGTAGATATACTATGGTGCAAAAATTATATTATAAAAATAAACATACATCAATCACTTTTTAGAAGCTGGTCTAGTGGTTCAAAGCAGAGTACAAGTACTGGCCATTGGGCTAAAAGAGCTTCAAATTAAATTTTACATAATGTTGGGCTTGTTCATACTGAATTATTTAGAGGGAGTAGATAATAAACTTAAACCTTCGTTATCTTGGGTATCTTGAATAATATATTTTTTAGTTAAGCTAGGTCTTGCTGTAGAGGATTGTGATTCTCTTCTGCATAGTTCCATTCCGTGCCTGTGTTCATATAAATAATAGCTGGAAGCTTTATGTATTTAGGCATTTTGAGGGTATTTATTCTCAAAAAGTGGGTTATAAATAAATGCCAGTCAAAATGAAATTCCAACAAACATTTTCTCAAGCATCACCCAAGGGCATGATACTGAAGGAAAACCCACAGACTTTATTACATGTCAGACTCTCATGTCGTGTCTCACTCCCTCCTCTCTAATTAACTCTTCACTTCTGAAATTCTTGCCTGACTGACATTGGGTGAAACAAGGCTTCTCCAAATACACTCAGGATCTACATCTTCTTTGATTCTTTCTGTGACTTTAAAGAAAGTGATTCTGGCTTTATGAAATGCAGTTTCTCTCCCTTTATCTCAGTTGTATTTTCCTATAATATTCCATTATCAACTTCCTCCTTGTTATGTGCCAGGCTGGATGGGGTTTTGAGCAACCTAGTATAGTGAAAGGTGACTCTGCACGTGGCAGGGATGTTGAAATTAGATGATCTTTAAGGCCCCTTTCAGCCCAAACTATTTTATGATTCTATGATTTTATATGGCATGGCAAAAGCGTTCATTTAGATGCAGAAGAGGAAGATGTCTAGGTTTTAATATTTTAAAATGTATATACATAGAAACACAGACAGTACAGTAGTGCATTTATCATTTCATTTGAAGAATTTTCATATTGGTACAGAAATGCATTGTTTCTCATTGAAAGAGAGAATTCGCTACCTATGACAAAAACCAAATATTTAAACCAGAGCAGGACAGATAAAATATGTAATTCATGTAAACTTGTTTCCTTGGCCGTATTGCAAATATTTCTACACATAACTACTTTAGAAATCAGTTCCATTGGAAAATAACAATGTGAGATAATGACTAGAGTAACTAGACAGTGGGGGCAAAAAGGGATTCCCTGACTTAAATTATCTGTTTATTAATTTCTATTTTCAGATTCCTTAAGGAGAGAATTAAATTAAATTTGTTACATGCATGAAATATTTTCTATTCCAACTATAATATTTGTAAACAGCATAAAATAGGAGTCAGAGTAGGTACATAGAATGCTGCAATATATTGCTATGTCACTTTTCAAGGTTTAGATAACAGAAGAATAGATTTTGTCTTTTATTTCTTTACTCCTACCTGCCGAGGTCATAGGGTGCAATTCAATCGGCTAAAGGTAATGGAAAAGATCCTATTTGTACACCTGCTCATTGATAAATTATATTTTGCTAAATCCACACCACATTTATTTTTGCAATTAGAACTGAAAAGAAAATACTATAAATTTAAGACTTGCATTTTTAAAAAGGAGAAAATGAATTATTGTTCCTTAATGAAAATGCTGAATTATAAATACTCTCAATCATGGTAGATGTAAACACACAGGCAGAATTGATGTTTCAAGTGTCTTTCTCCTGGTGTGAAACCACTTTAATCTCTTTTAAAATTACATTAATTTTAATATATATTTTAATCAGTTCAGTAAACTTCTAAATATGATGAAGAGATGGCAATCAAACTTCTTAATTCTAAGTGTTAATATCCACAGTAACATGGGGACTATAGGATTGTAATCAGTTAAAATGTCACTTTCAGGGGAATTTATTGACTGGTTATAAAACTGAAAAATTGATACATTTGGCCAAACAAAGGAGAAAATATTATTTGAATCTCAGAAGCAAATTGCGTTTTTCAACAGCAACTCAAATTGCATCCCAAATATTCAGCTTTAATTGGTGAAGAAAAGAGCTATCAGGGAAGGCACCTCTTCATAAGAAGTTATCTTATTCTGCAGTGCTAAATCAATAATCTTGAAAGAGAAGGGAGAAATAGAAGTTGAGAGCTGACATATAAAGTCAATATGTCCCATAACATTGTAAGATTGGATACTCTAAATAAAGGACTAAGTTAGCTGCTTTTAATGAGTTAGTTGCTCTTAGCTGCTCCTAATGCTTTTATGTCTGAAAGATTTTACTACTCTTCAAGGGATGTGAAGGGAAAATAGAAAATCAGCAACTCCATTCCTTAATGACATCATATAGCTAAAGACTACTGTGATGCTAGTGCATTACGGTTTATTAGGAATGTAGGGTTACTTTTTAGAGGTTTAAAGATGTACCTCTTTGCTTATGTTGACCTCTATGAAATGTCACACAAGTCTTTTAAGAACATACGTCTAGGTAAGAAGACATTTCCCTTTTTAGTCTTCAGTGCTCATGTCTGTGGACTACAACATTAGTTATTCTGGAATGATTTTCCTTACAAATATTGACATGAGAGTATAGACTGTTAATTATGTAACAAAGGACACCAACCAAATCAAACCTAATTTTTACTTTCCTAGTGGATATTCAGTCTAAAGAGTGTTAAAGCACTGTAAATATACTTTTACCCTGGATTGGTATATTTTCTAGGGTACATCCCTCCCTAATTTCATCAGAGAAACACAGTACTGTAGGAGTGCTCTTATTCAAGCCTAAAAGTTTACATAATACAAATTGTTAGTGGATATCTGCAGTCAAAGCACCTTGATGTCTGAATGTGCTGTATTCCCCCTTCTGCTAGCAATTACAGGACGCTTCACAAGGGATGCCAGGTTTTATGCAGTGTTCTTTATTTGTGGCAAATTAGGGAGATGTTCTGAAACACTGAGGTTGCTGAATCTATTTACCAAATGCCAGGTGACTACAGTTATCATTTTACAGGTGAACAACTACAACTATCTAATTGTGCTTTGAGTGTATACATCCACAGCAGTCCAAATGACTCCAGCAGTAGTGCTGCTATTTATACAGGTGGTAATAGCACTACAGAAAATATCACCCCCCTAGGAATAAGAGACTGTAGTAGAAGTCCTTATTTATCTGCCTATCAAAATGCTCTAAGGCTGAATTCACAGAAGAATAGTGCTTATATTAACAGTGGAAAAACTGTTACCTGTGTTCTTTTCATGCATGGAAAATGGTCTGTGAATGTTTCTTCAGCTGTGCAAAAGAAAATCACCCCAAAAATATAATGTACTGTGTTGTAAGTAAAATTATTGAATGGGTATAGACTGAAGGCTGGAGCAGGTTTTAGAAGAGTAAAACTCATGTTTGTAGGGTTGTCTGTTCTTACCGTTTCATGAACACATACTCTGGCCTGTAACAGAATGATAGCTTGTTTTAGCGTATAGCTACTAGTGGATTGCTTATGTCGATGACACATTACCTTTCTGAGAGTAATGGTAATACTGCTCAGTGGAGTCCTGCTGAGCTGCCACACCAGTTAGTGCATGCTGTCAAACATCTCTGTGTGCAGTGTTTCCCAAGGGGGTGAGAAGAGTAAACAAGTTGGGGTTGTGCAGGGTGTAGTGAAACCAGTGTGTGCTGCCATACAGTCCCAACTTTATGCAGTTGAGACCCAGGGGAAGCAGAGGTTTCTGCACAATGCTCCTGGGACCTCCCAGAGCAAGGGTGAGTGCAGGCAAAAGCCCTCAGGGACCTTACCACACTCTACAGAGTAAACATAACCTAAGTAATTTTTTTAGAATACTTGAACACTGTTTAGGTGGCTAAAAATGAGATGGGCTGTAGCTGTAATGATCTGATGATATCATTCCACATTGACTTCTAGGAAAGAGAGAGACAAGTTAGTCAAGCTTCAAGAAAGTGAGCTGTATACATTCAGGTATATAGGTGTGCTTTGGTGAAAGCTGGAATTCAAAAAACTCTACAGGCTTGGCTAGTAGAACTGATCTTGTAAGAATTTCTTTAATTCCTCAAAAAATATTGGTATTAGCTATTTGTTAGTATAGTTGTATGACTAGTAGGACTTTCCATACCATTCACGTCAGCTCATCTCACTTCACTACTGAATGAACTATTACATACTAGTGTTTTCTGTACTTTAGTGTTGTCCTCACCATTTCAACTCACGCAACTCTCTTGTGTAGGTCCTCAAGAGTCTCAGAGTAAATTTCACCATAACATCTTCGTAATTGGAAAAGCTGAGGGGAAACAATGGGACTAATCCATCAAAGTACACAGTGAATGTTTCTTCTAGTAACTTGTATTTTATAAGTGGGCTATTATGGATTTTACACCTTCACTGATAAAATTTATTTTCTCATAAGTGGTTTTGAATTAAGAGGGGAATAGGACTTAAAATGTATTACTTTCACACTAAATACATGTGACTTTTTTGGCCTGGAGCCCAAGAAGAATGAAGAATTTTTCTCTGCTGTAAGCTTTGGCTTTAGTATTTTTCAGGCTCTTTAAACATTTGCCAAAAAGTTGAAGATGCCTGTTCTCTCTGTTTCTATGTGTTTTGAGTTCTATAGCTTTTTGATGCACTCTCTTATAGTTTCCAGGGTGTCTAAATAGTTTAATTCTGGAAGCAGGATTAAGTGAAATATGCACAGATGGCTAAAGCAGAGACTTGGTCAGGCAATTTGTCATTAAAAATAATTGTGTTTTGCCTTGGCTATTACAGTCACTGGGTCTAAACCTTGTCCAGGGAAAACAGAGTACTAAAAGGCCTGGGTGACAAGACTGTTATAGGCATGTGTGTAGTTCATTCATGAATAGAAATACAACTCTGGACAGCTAAGTTTCATTCAAATTACTGTCAGCCAACTGAAGACCTTCGGCTCTCCCTAACTTGTCACATTTGTCATACCTGGGTGACTTAGACCGGTGCCTATAGAAAACTGACTTAGGAGTAGGAAGGTCTAATTGGAGTTAAATGTATATTCCTTAAGGTAAGTGTTAGGGAACAGAAGTTTTGGAGGAAATCAGTCATTGACACTCTAAGTTGGATTAAATTAGAACATTTTAAGTTGACTTGTTTAGAGCCAAGTTCTGGTTTAATGTTTAATGCTTAGAAACGGCTGGTTCATGATACCATTGGTAAAACATTTTAGCACAGATAGGATGAGCCACTGAGAGTTGTGAGAGGAATCAAACATGGGAAAGTAACTTTTGTGGAAGGATCTCAGGGACAGGACCAGGAGCAAAATTGGCACTCGCTTCCCTAACTGACATGGTGTCATGTGTTTCATGTTTCTCCCCCCCAATTTGCTTTTATAGAGAACCACACTTCAGTCAGATATATCCCAAATGCTTAAGCCTAATGTTCATTCACAAGGTTCATGAATGCTCATGAGTTGTACTGGGAACAGTAGTGATTTTTCCATCATTTCAAGTGTACCTTCTGCACATGGATTTACAGAAAATAAGTTTAATATTTCCATCATGTTGCATATTGCGTGGTAAAGGCTGGGTTAATAATATGTCTTTGCCAGTAGGGATAAGAACTCAGAAGGTGATTCCATTGATCCTTCACAGAACAGATTCAAGAATTCAAGAATAACTTACGGAGGTTAGATTTTGTGGTTTATGTTGCTTGGTCCAAATTGTAACAGAGAAAGAAAGTGCTCAGTGATGGAAGAGTCAAAAGGGAAAAGTTCAAGAGAAAGCAGGAAAATAGTTCAGCCTCCTTTTTCCTGGTTCTCCAAGTGTGATGATTTTCCCTATCTAAAAGTCTGTGGCAGATTTTTAGGCACTAAGTGTTCATGCAGGTATAGACTCTGCTATGAACTAATAACATTGGAACAGGTGGCACTGGCCTAGTAACATTCAGGCACCAAGACCCTTCAGAGCAGTGAAAGTGAGTAATTTGAAATTCCCATGATCCATGGTAAAACTAATGGTGGGAGTGTCCGTCAGGTCAGGCAGCCCTGGCTGGGCTCCAATTAGCTGTACTTGTAATTGATGTTACAAGTTTGAAGTCTGTTATGATCCATGGTCACTAGAGCTCACAGCAATGTTGTGGGGAGGTGACTGAAAACCTAATCATTTAGCAGAGTGGCAGAAGAGGGGAATTAAAAATGGCAGGGGCCATAGCATGCAAAAACTCTAAGTTAGCATGCACAGACACCCCATACTGACTACAATGGAGACACTGTGCTGAACTCCCCTTAGGACATTTCCAGGCAATTGCCAGGAGGAATTTTGGAAAGCTGTGTTCCATTTTGGCCTCTGAGAATATCCCTTGCAGTTTCAACCAGCTTGCATAGACTCCTCCAGATTCCTGGTACAGAGAGAGATGTGCATCATAGGTATTTAGTGAGAAACAGTTTAGTCAGAGACTAAAACACTGATGCTTTATTTTAGCTGCTGGAGTACATGGAGTGTTAGTGATCTCTTTGGCTCTCAAGCTTTCAGCCCCATTGGGTGCACCTGGTACTTCCTAAGATTCACTCACACTAACACAGTCACTACAGAACTCAGCCAAAAATCTGCACTGTGCTCTCCATGGGGGGCTTCTGCAGTACTGAAGTATAGTCCGGAGAGTGTAAGAGGGCCACAGCCCTTTTACCATACCTCAGAAGCTTGAGGAAGCCTTCTGAAGCAGACCTGCAACTTCTGAATTGCTTGTACATGCTGAGAGAAGATGTGTGTGTCAAGCATGGGATGGCTGTTACTCAAGGTTTTGTGATTATCCCAGAAACACCAGAGTACCCAATTTTTCACCCTCTTGTCAGCAGCAGGAGAGGCAATCTTACTGCTGAGCACAGAACACTTACTTTTTACTCTTCTTTCCTTGTTATGTCTGAAGAGCCCTGCACAAAGGGCTCTTTCTGGGATGACAAAATTGATGCTACTAATGCTTTTAAGAAGTTTTAAGGTGAGCTGACTTCCCAAATGAGCTACTTTAAAGGCAACTTGGTTATGTCTGCACAATTTCAAGTAATTGCATTGTAGGCATATCTTTTCAGGTATGCCCATTCTCCTTTGCTAAAGCCACATTGGAATGTATTGCTTGCTATATTATAATACAATTACAATGTTTAGACCTATATTGGTACTGAAACAGCATAAAATAAGATTAAAATGCTTTTATTTTATGTCTGAGTTACAGCATAAACCTGAAATCTTGCTGTGGAGTTTATGTTACAGGCAGAGGTACATCAAGGCCTGTGAATAGTCTTTTATTTTATGCCCTGTAAGTTTTCTCCTTCTGGCAGATCTCACTGAACGGCTCTTAAATTGTGTGGTGATATTTGCTTTTGTGTATGTAGCAGCAGTCTGTTAAATCATTTCCTGAAGGAAGCAGCATACAGAAGACAGACTTTCCTAACCCCTGCCTGCTTCCCTTGCCTCCAGGCCTCTCTGCTTCCCCATCACTTTCTCTCTCAGGTGGAAAGAGATTCTTATGTTTTTTGCTAACAATTACTAACTTTGCAGATAAAAAATGTTGGCTTTCAGCAAAGCCCAGAGGATCCTAATGTAAAGAAGGGTAGTAGCTGAAATATCTTAAGGTTGATGACATTCATTTCCCTCATTTGGTATTGCCTCTTACTCATTTAATTCTGATCTTTCTTGAAATGAGTAAAAATAATAAAGTAGACCTCTCTGGACTGCCTAAATTTCCCTTGCAAAGTAACTTCTCAGTAAGAAAAAGATCAAAATACAACTTTGGTACTGAAGTGCAGACTAGAAACGAAAAAAAGGGTCTTAAGACACTATGACTGCTGGTGTCACAAAGCCTAAAGGTAGGTGCCCAGCTCCAGGAGAAGAATTTACAGCACCACTCATTGTCCCCTCCTGTACTGAAAGTTGGGATCTACCAACCCAAGAGTTCTCATGGCTAGGAAACTGCTTTGAGAGGCTTTACCCTCATGGTTTGGGTGCCTTTGAGAGACTTGGATTCAGATATTAGCCCTCTGCATCAGGATTAGATGTTTTTGGAACCTGCTTGCTTTTGAAATGTGTGTGTCCAGCCACCACAGTCTGTCAGGACAGGACCTGGCAGCCAGTGCCTGTCCCACCACCAAAGCCAGGAGCAGGGCATCTGTGAGGCACCAGGGCAGTCCCAGCCCCAGGTTGCTGTCACCTCCCTGAATACAAGAATGGGCTGAGGTTGAGTCAGGACACAGACCCATAGGCAGACTGATTTTGGTGGGGTCCATGGCTAGTCATGGAGATAGGGCCTGCTATGGCATTGCTGGGACAGGGGGTCACAGCCCTGGAGGGGTGAAACATGGTCCTGGGCTGTGGGCAAAGTGGAGGTAACTCAGGGAAGGATGGGCAGGGACAGCCAGGGCTGACAGTTTATTGGGGCCATGCCACTGTGATATCTTGCACCCACCTTTTGCATTATAGTCAGGCACTGAGAGCATTTACTGAAGGAGAAGATATAGTCCCCAGACCTACTCATGCAGAGGAGTGTCCATTCATGTCTCCCATATTACTGGAGGTTACTCCTGTGTTTCAGCACTTCTGCCTTTCCCATCCTCCATGGTGGAAAACCCAGTCAAAGATAGCCAGCTTGTGACACAGGAACCATCATAGCCAAGCCAGGCTTGTGAAGCCCAGCCTAGTGTCGAATCTGGGAGGGCGTTTTGTCAGTGCAGGTCTCTGCAATTTACCCACTACCATTTCAGCACCAGATACTATAAAAGTGTACATGTGTTGCTGTCCTTTCATGGAAAATGTGAAATTTACATCATTATACCTCATATGTTTAGAATAAATTTTATTCAAAAAGTTACATTTTATTGAACCTCTGTTTTCATCTCATTAAATATCTGCTGTAGTGTGAATATGAGTGTATTGAAGCCATAGATGACATTAAAAATCATAGTATCTCCAAGTATAATAAAAGAAGATGAAGTAAATTAGAGAACTTTCTCAAAGTAGTTGTTCAAAATTTCCTTATAGAGCAGTATATGAACCAGTAATATCATAAAAACTTCCCTACTTGCTAGTTCTGAAGGAACTGTGGAGGAAATACAGGATTAATTACTTCAGAGAGCTTTGGAACAAGCATAACACTGAAAATAATTGAAGGTCTCAAAACACTGAAATTTTTAAAGAGGTCTATTCTGAACCATCATTGTGAATGTAAAGAACAGGAGGACTTCAAATGGACAACCATGTAATTAATTTAGTTTAAACCACTTCAATTGCATGTGAAAATGAAAAACACCTATTGTGTAAGTAAAATGCACATTTATATAGGTGTCCCAGGTGATTTATCTGCTTAGAGGTGCAGAGTAAAAGGATGGAGAGCAGAAGACACAAGAGGAGAAATTCTGTTTAGGTATTAGGATAATTGTTTTCACTATACCATCGGTCAGACATTTCCAGAGACTCCTTCCCCAATCTCTGTTTTTTGAGATACTCTTGGCTGTAAGGAACAAGTCCCTGAGTTGTCCAAATTGGCTCCGGTTTGAGCACTGTGTGGACAAGTTGATAACCAGGGAACCATTTGAACTTGTATCATTATATGGGCACATAAAGTTCAGAGTATTGCACATACAAAGAGGTGAAAATTAGGTTTAGTGGAAAAAGTTCTCTAGCAAGCTCTGGACCTTGACCTTTATTTGCACAGCATACATTATTTGAATGAGAAATGCAGACAAAGTATGATGTAAGTAAAACAATTCCAGATCAAATTACCCCAGTGCCGTGTAACGGATTACTATTAAAAAACCCACAACATACTATAGGCTCTGGAGACATCATTTTTATAAAGGTTATATGGTAAAACTGAAGAACTACGTATTGTGCAAACAAAACCCCTCCAGACCAGTATCTCTGTGTGAATTGTTGCATGCAGTTGTCATTCCTGGGCAAGGGAGGCGAGAATAGAATTAAAAGGAACAAAGATAATGTTAAAAAATGTTTACTACAGTGTTGGGCTTTTCTCCTGACACTTGAGGAGCTGAGTGAATGAGACCTGAACATGTTCACTGGTGTGAGTGGAGTAGGCACAATACAGGGTCAGGCATTTGGTGATGATGTGTTTCATGCTTTCATAAAGCACCAGCTGTGGATCATTGGGATCTTTAACAGGGTTCTTTAATCATTTCACTTGATGAAACAAGGTGTTGTGGTCTTTAGCCTGTCGAATTCACCTGATTCTGCAAGCAGATCTGATTTGGATGTTACAAAAGTGACAGGAAGCTGGAAACAGTGTAAGAAAGGAAAATGTATCAATAAACTACATAATGGCAGTCTTTTTTGGTTTATCTGAAATGCTCCTGCCCTCTTTCTTCAGATTAAGTCTTGGAGATATTGGTATTACTTAGTAGCAGGAAGGGCTGATGCCTGTGTTATTATTATTAACATATTTGATAACTACTTCACAGAGAAATGGCACAGGGGGTGAATTTTTTCAACAAAACAAAAATCCTATCAAGGAAACTAAACTTTAATTAAAAAATTATAATAAAAAATGATTTTGTGGTATATTTTGTATAGCTTCAGAAAATGCTAACTTGCCCAATATAATTTTGTTGTTCTTGTTAAGGTTTATTTTTGTATTTTTGAGGTTTTTCTCCCTGCTACTACTGAAGGTAATCAATAGTGCATCTACTTTCCTTGCCTGAGTCCTAGACAAACACAGGAGTGGTTTATCAGACTCTTTGAACATGAATGGAAGGTCTGAGGAAGAGTGGGGCTCTGTCAGGGTTGTCGGGGAGGCAGATGGCTGTGTTCTCTTAGGAAAGAAATTCTGGAAAAGAAAATGGGTGGAGAGGGTATTTCATGTCCTCTTCCTGGAAATGTCCAACCCTTTTTCAAGCCCTGCCTTGTGGTGTCTCTCAGCAAAAGATTGCCAGCTATTTGGTATTTTCTCCAAAACTACAAAGGATTACCAGTGTGCTATATAGGGCTCTTCTTGAGATTAACTGACAAATATTATAATCTCTGAAGTAACAGAATTTTTAAATAAAGGAAATTATCATAGAAGCAAGCAAAACACTTGATGCACTAAGAAATAATTACATTGGATTTCATGGGAATAGAAAGAACTGTTAGGGGGGAGAGAGACCATGTAAGAATCAGGGAAGAAAACCAGAGATAAAATAGCAAAAACCCAGAAATTGCCTCTTAAACAATTTTTAGTGAAGTCCATATGTTTCATGAGATGTGACATATACAGAAGCTTCAGGATAGACGTTACAAAAAGGACTGAATAATTTTTGTGAAAGTAGCAGTAACAGCCTGGATTTCATTTTGAATGACAACCTTTTTCTCTTTTGCTACAGCTGATTGATCATACCACAATATATTAGAAGAAATATGTTGAAGGCACATCAGATTTGCAAATTTTATAACTTCAGCTGACAGAAACAACATGGCTGTATTTATACTTTAATTAACAGGGGAAAATCACATCAAGTTCAGGGAGATGTGCCAATTTACACTAGCAGAGGAGTTAGTCCTTAATATTTTTGGATAATCACACTCGAATGCAAATTTATAAATATTTTTAGAGTCTGTATTCTAGTTGCATTATTGCATACAGTAAACTACATAAACTAGTAATGTAATTCAAAGCCTATTATAAGGGCTTGTACACTGTTAACTGGGTCTGAAAATAAAAGGCAGCTATTATGCAAATGTCACACACCCTTGAATTAATTACATATTTTAGATGATGAATCTGACCCATATTATACATAAGTCACTCCAACTTTTTTGTTCCTATTAGTAATCAGAAAGGTTTATATTATGAACATGCTTGCCAATCAGCTGACTTATCCTAAAAATATTGCATTATGTCTCCATATAGATGTCTCAAGCCTGTGCATATGAAGGTGAAAAGGCAAAAATATCTTGGGTTCATACAGTTTTATGTTTCACTTACATGCAATGAAAATGCATCCTTAATACTGATTTGTACAACATTGACCTTTTTAGTATGTAAATGTATCATCTCCCCACACAGTGCAATCAACAGGGTATGGGGTGATTGATTCAGAAGAAATTACCTTGAAAACCTAAGGTAAATGCTTTTATGAAGAAGTTTGCAGGTATAGCACGGTCAAATATAATGTGTATTATGTGTTCATGAAGGATGCAGTCTCAGTGCTGTAGTGTCTGACTACAGCTAATGTCTATAGTCAAATAGTAATTAACTGTTTCTGTGGTTGTTCAGAGCATTTTTATTTGAAAAGAAAAGCAGTAAAGGCAGATGACTAATTATCCAAACTAGATGATAAATAAATGCCTTTATATTGTACAGATTTATGGACTGACTTTGTCAGAACTGACAAGGTACAATCCTTTCAAAACCAAAATATTTGCATGATGAAAGACAGATATAACACAAACATAGGAATTCTTTGTCGTAATTTATTGCAAAAAATGTCTCCTAGCATGCAGATTCCCAGACTCCTGCAGTCATGAAGGCTTTATTTCTCCTAGTGAAGGCAGGCCTAAGACTTTTATAAATGTGGTTTGCATATTAAGGAGACAGATTTGGCTTCAGCTGGGTTATTATTATGGGTAGGACAGAAAAATATCACTTAAGTTTTGTGAGAGTCCAAATTGTCTCTCTTCAATGAATTCCTGCCTCTTTGACCATTTTGGCAACAGCTGAGGATGATGGACTCCACTGCTGGAGCACATTTCTGATATCCTCTGATACCCGTGAAGATAATAGTGTGTACTGAGTACACGTCCTGCCTGTGTTTTAGGGAATAAGAGTAACCATAACAGAAACCTACAAGTTCCTGGTATTTGCTGATCACAAATATCAATAGCCAGAGCACCAAACCTTATCACTAGCTGTTCCAGATGGCACCTGATGCTGCTGGTGTCAACCATTTCTCTTGTTTGCGCTCATGTTTCGTTTCTATCAGGAACATCACCTGAAGCCGAAACAAAGGTCAGTCCTCTGTGCTGGCGAAGTGGAGCAATTGTGAGACATACCAGATAAAATAATTGTATCCGTTCTTCCTAGTAAAGGAAAATCCCAGTGACACTGAGGAAATGCTGAATTCCCTGTCTGCTGAGATATTATGGTGTCAATCTCTGACCTTGCACAGGAAGGATCTTACATTTCTGGGAACCACATTGAAGGGAACATGGCTTATCATCTTTTGCTGCTGACACTGTATGCCTCTTGTCTTGTCAGGAATAAAAATGGAAAGTTTGAATTTCATCATGCAGTACTAAAGAATACAAAGAACTATTCATAAAAGCGCAGCCACAAATGGATTTGACTGCAAAAGCTTTTAAAATATTTTATTTTAATTTGTTAATAATTGTATGGTGAGCCCTTCTCTGAAATTAGAAAGATGATATATAATATGCTGCCTTGCATTTAATTAGAACATTTTACAATACTGCTTGTATGAATAAATAGTTTTGGACGAAATGCGGTTGAGTTGTTCTTAATTTGGTCACTGGAGGACTGCCATTTTTTTTCACTTACAACAATAGAAAGAATGAAAAAAATTATTACAGAAGTGGCTGGCCCACAATCTCAGCTATCACTAAACAGCTTGGGAATGACATTGTGTAGGCATATAAACATAGACTTTTCAGTCCTGTGGATGTCTGTGTCAGGATGGTCTCCATATTTTCCAAACTCTATTTTTCTTGTAGCAGTTCCTAGTCGTATAAGCCCATCAAAATAATGGGGAAAATGAAGGCAAGACAGCTGAGTTCAATTAACCATAAGACAATAGCTTTTCCTTTTTCTTTTTTTTTTTTTTTTTAAGGGTTGGTAGATACACTGTAAAATATTTTTGCCTATCTGGGACAATGGGTGCCTGTAATGAGCTCACCTGAGTGTTTCGTATTTTGTATAATTTAGAAAGGAACACTAGTCTGAAAGCAGCAAAACTAAAAATATCCAGAAAAACAGCACTCTATGGTATATGAGACAAATCCTTCTTACTATAGCAAGATGCATGATGAAGTCAGAAAGACATCATCCTACATATATTGTACTCCTAAAAGGTATAGTACAGCAATATAATGCAAGTTTCTAAATTATATATCTCTAAATTAGCTGTGTTGAAATGCAGTAAATTAGATTAATCCTTCATGATATATCTTATCTCCTATAGCAGAATGCTTTTATGCAGAATGAACAATTCTTTCCCTGGAGGGACCAGTTCTTATTTTCAGTATCAAAAGACACCATGCACATCTGAGGACAGACCTCAGCAACTTCTGTAGTGACAAAGAACTGCATAACTTATAGAGATGGGGTCTTACAGTGCTAATCTTGGCAATATAACTAATAAAGTGCTTGTTTTCAGCATTTTCCAGCTGTTATTGTGCTCTGTGAGAGCTGCAGATGTGTGCCTTTATTTTCTTCAGAAACTCAGTTAATCCCCTGTCTAATCTCACAGACACAGAAGCAGCAGAGTGACTGAGAAAGGAACTGCATAATGCTGCAGTCTTTGCCAGAGATAAGCATCCTAATTCTCCTCTCTAACACTGACTTGATGCTAGTGTTACTTCACTAACTTCCATATAATTTCCACTACCCCCATCTATTACTGGTTGGACAGGATACAGAAGTAGGTCCAAAGGGGGATATTCGCAAGAACTTTGTGTGTTTGCTGTACTACTCTTACATACTGAGTATGTAGTCTGCTCCAAACATGTCTCCAACAAGAACTAGGTAAGCTGAAAATGCCTCAACTGGGCAGCAAAAAATTCATTTACCATTGCACAGAGGTAATGCTGTCATCTGGAGTAACGACAAGAAAATTAGTATAACTGTCTAAACCAGTGTTTCTTTTACTGGGAATTCTACTTCGAAGTACTTACTCATCAGAAAGCTTTTCTTAATGAACAAAATTGACATTGCACTGAGACATTACCTGGAAGAACATGTTGAGCTTACTAGGCAAAAGAGACTTGAAATGCAACAGTAACCCCAGGACAGTGAATGATACAGGCTGATGTTCTGGTTAGCAGTCTTTGCAAAATTTCATTTCGCTGGATCTTCTCAATGTTAGTCTGGGCACTGCAGTGAAAACTGAAAACAGTCTGTAGCCCTTTTCCATCCTGTTTTAGAAAATTATTTGGTGAATCACTAAACAAAATAATGAATTCCTTTACTGTTGAGAAGCTGAATGTTTTTAAGAAGGCAAGGCTGGAATATATTGCATTTCTAAAGCACCGTTATGCTACCTTGTTGGTTTTACGGGTTTAATTATGGGTTTAATGTAATTTCAAAATTGCCAGAAAGAAAATAAGGAAAATAAGAAAATTCCTCAGACATATATTAAATGTCCTACAGCTGTCCAGCATCATTGAGGGAATAATTTTTCTTGGAGCAAGTGACAATAAGTTCATCCCTTAATTAACCTTCCTGGTGACACACTGCTAGGCTGCCAGCAATATGATCTTCAATCCTTTGTCTCAAACTCACCATTTATTTTACCTTATTAAGCTGGCAAATGCAAGGTGCTAACCACTTGTGCTCTTTTTTACTACAACCAGCTCTTAAATTCCTCTCATCTTTTGAAATTCAACAGCTAGGAAGAAATAAATACCTCTAACAAAATACTATTCTTCTTAAATTACTTCAAACTTTTCCCAAATTTTGCAAGAAAAGGCCAAAAATTCAATGTGACTTCACTGTTTGTGGTTATCTTAGTATGAATAAAACACAATGGGAAAATGATTGTAATTTTTGCCCAGATAGCTTCTGACCATTGAATACACAGAATGTCACCCACAGCAAGATAATTTTAATATTCCCTATTGAAAAGAGCTAAGAAGTAGAAGACTGCTAATGACTTTTGAGAAACTATGTGAACAGTCAGTGTTTGAAGATAAAGGAAGAACAGTTCCGGGTCCTGGAAAAAAAACAACCCATGGATCAGTAACACTATGTGGGAGGTATAAATGAAGAAGCATTGGACAGACTCAGATGTTAATATGTGCACCCTGTCTAATAGAGCAGCACAAATGAAAACATATCAAAATTACTTGTACTCAAGTATTCCTGTCAGCACTGCAATGTCTTTTTAACTGGTGACCATATGAATTGCCAGATCACAACAAATGTTCATCCAAATCCATGCTTGACTTCTGCCAGTGACTAGCCCCTCTCTGGCTGGCCAAAATCTTCCTCCTAACGCTTCTGGGTTTTGGCCTTTTTAAAAGGTATGTTGATAACTGTTTGACTAAAATAAAATAAAATCTAGATTTTTAATTTAAAGCACATGTTTTGGTAAAACCAGAATTTTCTTGAATATGAGCAGCACTGAGAGGAGAAAGCAGGCATGCATGTAAAGAAGGAATCCCTTTTAGGAACATATTTGAGGTAGTTACCAATTTTTTTAATTCTTGAAAATGTGATTAAATGCACAGTTTTAGGTCAATATGGCAACATATGTCATGTGTCATATGACATCTGTGAATGAACCAGAAGTGGCATGCACTGAAATGTGGAGCTAACAAGCCATTTAGCACATACAATTTTTGACTGTATATAAACTACCCAAAACATGCTCTCTTTTAACACCAATTAAAGTATTGCCTTGCAAGCTGTGTTCTCTTTCAATTGTTTTTCTTTTCTCCTTTGGACTTGTGTGTACTTTTTTTGTGTCTTAAGAACACCCTGATCCTTGTAATGCGTTACTCTGTTTATAAGCCATAACACAAAACAGTCTTCTGGGTTTCTGAAGTCAATTGACACAGCTTTTGCAAGCTCTCCTTCCAGTGCCAAAGGAGTCTTTGCTTTCAAAATATATGTTATTTTCACAGCTATGTGAACAGAGAAATTAAGAGAAACTTATATCCCATTTCTGACTTTGCTGCACCTGCTGATATCTGTGTTGAGATGCACTGTTGGCATACTGGCTAATATTAAAAAAACCCCAAAATTAAAAAAGGCACATTTTCTGTTCAGCAGAAAGAAGTAACTTGATTTGAATTTTCCATCACCAGAGAAGCTAGCAAAATTGACAGTGTTACAGTGTCTCAAATCTTCAAAGCCTTAACAAATATGACCGCATTAGTGGTAACACCTCATGGTGAGTAAACTCATATTTTCATGAGTTTTGCAGTAGACCTGATGACTAGTGGTCCTGCCTGGAAGTCGAGAGCTCTAGATTTCATTATTTTTTATTTTGCATCTTTGGGATTCTCCAGGGTAAATCACTTTTTCTGTGTGTTTTAGTTTCCCATCAATAAAATGACCTTTGTGAAATGCTGTGAAGTAAGTGGTTCCCAGTGCAATGCAGTGCTGTGTGTTATTAGTACAGCAAATATGCTCTTGAACATTGATTGCTGGATTCCTGTAAATGGGATGAGAGGGATGAAAACATCAACAGCTGGTGAATATCACACACAGCTCTTCTTCACATACAGCTGGGGTATTCTATCGAGACTAGTCATTAGAAGTCTATACTAAGTCTTTATTTCAGATGTTTGATCTTGTCAACACCTACAAATAAAGACTTGCAGCCCCAACAGTTTCATCTGGGGAAAAAAAAAATAAAGGGAAAAGTATTTGCTCATGGAATTTCTCTTTAAGTAAATGTCAGACAAGTCAACATGTCAGGCATATTTCTCAGGTACTCTCAATTGCACTGGGGCAGACAAGCTCATTTATATCTGAGAAAGGAAAATTTGACTGTGAAGAACCTTGCAGTATTTGTTGTAGTTGGTGGCCAACATGGAGTTATAAGGCTTGTATTGAAAAAAACTGTTGTGTTGGCGAATTTTTAAACCATAATATTTGTGCTGGTAGATGTTAGGCGAAAGGGGAGTTAGAGGTATGGTTATCAGGTTAGGATGCTGGAGAGCTGGATGCAGTTTTGAATTTTTCACTACTTTGTCCATGGTTATATCATCTCACCCCTTATGCTTCAGCTTATTAAACAGGATTTGTAATCCTGATTTTATTGTAATGTGACATCTAGAGTTTAAAAATAAAAGGAAACAAGTTCTACATATTGTTCTTATTTTATAAACACTAAGATAGTAATAATAATAATAGGTATTTCAAGTACATTCTTTCCCCTGTGCTATACAAAAAACCCCCAACAAAACAACCTTAGATTTGAAATAAGGAAAAAAACCAAAACAAAACATTGCTCATTTTGAAAACAGAGACCTCTTTTTCTTTGATTTGTGAAAACAGGAATCTGAGCTACCACTGAGACTGCACCTACAGCCTTAAAACATGGCTTGTCCATGCATAAAAATTTAAAACCTCACAAATGCCAGAAAGATATTGGTAGAATAATCTAGTAGACATATCTCCAATGAAAGTCAAATGCTTTTTTCTTCTGCAACAGCAAATGAATGTGCTGAGGGGTGAATTGTTGAACTCATTTCACCAAGGGATAGATTTCCACCTGTGATCAAGACAGCATTTTGTTTTCCTTGAAGAAATTAACTCTGAAGAAATTATAAACATGGCAAGAGAGGATGTAGATTGAATGAAGAAGCACTGAGGAAGCAAGAGTAATTTTTGGAGGATATGTTGAGAATGTATTGTATAGAGTTATCTGATAAACAAGTTTTGGATCATTGTCAGTGCCCCCTATGGACTCTTTCTATGTTTATTGCAGACAGTTGGTAGCTTACATCTGATTGCTTAGTTTTCTCATTTAAATCTACTTATTCTTGATAGAAATCAAAGCTGTGGCAGAAACAAAATTGGCATTCAGCTTGACAGTAAGTAAGGGCATCTGCAATCCATAAAGGTAGCAGTGCCATATTGGCATCTGTCTTGTTTCTGGTCTTGCATCTCTGCTGTTGAGAGCAGCACATAGTGCAGCTGTGATCTCGGACACAAATATTCTTTCATTCCCTGGAAGAAAATGTTGTGATGTTATGATGCAGTTTTTACAATAATGCAGGGTGCTGGTGTCAGAAGGGACATAAAATGAACAGGTAGTATGGATTCCTCAGGAAACCCCTAGGAAATACGGTTTGAGCCTTGTTAGCTCTGCCCTTGCAGGGGCACTCTCTGTGACATTTTCAGCTCTAACTTTGCACATCCACAGATGCATCACAGTGTTCACTTCTAACAGCTTCCCTTGTTATTAGGCTGTAGCAAAGTGAAAGGCATCAACTTTTCTGCTTCCTAATTGAAGAGTATCATTTTTCTCTTTGATACTCCATTTCCAGTCATCAGCCTTTTTCAGTCCATAATGGTCTTTCCCTCTGAGGTTGGGCACAATATATATGATTTTAAAAGCTATGGATTGCTGCTGATGTATTTTAATTTAATGTTTATAAACCTTCTGGCATCATCATCACAGTGCTTATTATGATGGCTTGAATAAAAGTCCATGTATTTACTTCTTTCCAAAAGAAACCTCATGTGTTCAATGCAACTGGAAGACAAAGCATCTCTCACTCATCACTGGGGCTTATGTATTCCATGTCTGAATCAGAAGGCACTGCACAAGGAATTGTGTGTTAATAGGAAATATTTCAAATAAAATTTGTTGAATAGTCTTTCTGAAACTTACAATCTTAGGCTATCAAACCTGCCAGATGTTGCAATATTTGAGCAGCTGTCTCCATTACAAGATTTGTCTGTAATGCTCATATTTCCATCTGAAATGGCTGCAGCAGTGATGACCAAGTGATATCGCCCTATTTAGTCACATTCTCTGTCTTGTCAAGTGTCTTCAGTATTACTTCTTACAGCAGCTATTGTCTCCTCTATGACAAATTGTCTCTGTACAGGTTTCCCTCTTTCATGAAATACCCTTTTCTTTTTCGCCTCATGTTTTCCTAATCCCTTACTACTAAATTTGCAAACCAGCTTATCAGTTAGTGTGAAGATGTGTGTGTCAGTTTAAGAATAGGATCAGCTGGAAGAAACTAGGGAGTCTTACAATCATGAGAATACTTACAAGATACAGGTTGCCTTCTTGTGCACAAGCTGTTTGCTCTCAGTGTTGCATACACTCTATAGAGACATGAGTCTTGAGAACACACACTCTCCTGTGAATTAGTGTTTTCCATCAGCTATGTGACAGCTTGAGATTCTTTACAGACTGAACTGACTACAAATCTTACTTGTCCTTGCAGCAAAACCAAAGCCTCCATAGGATGAATCATGTATATGTGCTCAGATACGATCAGACCATATCACCATAAGGGTAATAGTAAAATGTGGAGGTGGCTGCAAGGCAAGTGCACCATAATCACAGATTAATGCTTAGGATTCTTCCAAGATTTTTTATTTTATCTTTCTCCCAATCAATAACATAGCAGAAAACACTCCATCAAGTTAGAAATGTGAATGGTCAGGTAGTTCAACATCTGCCTAGCCTTGTACCTTAGCCTGAAGTACAGCGAAGTCCTGCTACCTTGCTACAAGAATGTGGGGATACAAAGACTGTTGATTGAAAGATTAAAGCAAAAATAAGGGAATTTTTTGAGAAGGGTGATCTTTTATATCTTAGATTTAGCTTTCAGTGAAGCCTTCTGAAGAAACTGGGTTTTTCAAGGTTTTCTGTTTGAATTCAGTAAATCTTTCAAAAATAATCGGTGGATATCTTTTTTTTCTGATGTTTTAAGTAAGTTTATGGTACACTCTACAATAGTTATTGGATTCAGTAATCTACTTTCTGATCTAAAAAAAAAAAAAAATTTAATTTCTGCAGAGAAAAACCGCAATTGTATATATCTAATATACATCTGCTTTAGAAATCAATCTACTCTTGATTTGTTTTGTAATGTAATAATAAAACTCCATGTTGTACTAATGCTGTGCAGAGAATTATTTTTCTTGAAGGATCTGTAATATTATCCACATATATTTGGTATATGAAGTAAAAGGTTGTCCAGGGAAATAAGGAAAGCTAACACTGCAAGATCAGGTCACTCATTTCTGAAGAACTTTGGGTACTGCACATATTTGCATTAGGTCTGGAAGGATCTCAGCAATCAAAGAAAAAAGAAACCAAACACAAAAAAGTATATATTCTGTTAAAATCTAGTGAAATCCTTTTTTTTTTTTTCTACTGTACATAATGAATATGTCTCCTGACGAGCTCCTTAATGCCAAACCTTGAGCTGCACAACCTTCTTACTAATCTTTGGCTGTTACATTTATGTAATGCAAGAATGATTTTTAAGAATTCTGCTTGATAACCAACATGGGCATAGGGTATTCTAGATGCAGCTTTGCACTGTTGCTGACAATGAGAACATAGTCTAAACCAGAGAAATTCATACTGGTTACTGATCTCATCATAATTCAGTTTTCATTAGCGGTAGCAGTACAGAGTCAAAGAAATATGCTCTGAAAGTGCAATTTCTCAGAAAACTGGCACTGAAAGAGGTATAAGTATCCTGAAATATCATTTTATATGAGAAATTCTACCATGCTCTGACAGGTAGTAAATGCTCCTTCCAGATTATTTGCCTGTATTCTGCTGTTGTCTCTTGTCTTGATTACAAAACCTCTAAAGACATTCTTCTTTGCACATTGATCTGCTTCAAGTACTGCTATACAAATACTGACATAGACTAAAAATAAATTGAGGACCAACATAGAACGATTCCCAAAGTCTGAGAGAAAAAAAACTCAAATACAACAGACACTGGATAAGTTGTAGCTGAATATAGGGCTTACACGTGCAAATTGGGTGGTTCAGGACCTTTGCTTCATGACATTTCACTTTCATGATGTAGTTTGATCTTGACAGAGATCTTTTGCTTTTCGAAATTGCTTTGGTAGTCTACATAAAAATCTTAATGCACACTGAATGTCATGGAAGAGGTGACATTTGCTGACCATATCAGGAGTAAGGATGAAAGACTAGACAAAGCCAAAGTCAGCTGACACCTGAACATGACTGCTGGAGACAGCTAATCTTCCAGTCTTTCTGCTCACCTAGCAGTAGATGTAAACTCAAATAAATACCAATTCAGACTCATGATGTTTCCTTCACTGTGGCAGTCCACAAGGCACATTGGCGAGGCAGTACAAAACAGCCTAAGTGCACCTAGCTGTGCTCTAGGAGTTCTGTTCAGAACTCTGAGACTGCTGTGGGCAGGAGCTGACAGTACCAAAACACTCAGGACTCACAAAAAACCTCTTACATATAAAAGTCCAACAACTGTAGAAGAGTGCTAAATCCCATTCATTTAGAAAACTGTGGTCACCTTTGAATGCTCTTCAAAGGAGAAAATTATAGCATTATCTTCCATATGTTTTAAATTTGTTTTCAATAACTCTAAAATTCTTTCTTTATCCATTATCTTTAGGTTTTCTCTATAGCTACTGAAAATGTGAAACCCTCCTGATGGAGACATATTGCAATAATTCACCCTCAATTTTGCTGAATGTCTCCTTGTTCTTGGATAATGAGGCAGACAGAAAGAGAGAAAGGAAATTTCAGATCTACCTTTTCCATAACTTTCAATTTTATTAAATACATCTGCTCTGATACATTCCAGTATCAGTTAACAAATGACATTCCTAGGAAAACACTGAGGGTTTTTAGAGTATATTTGGTTTTAATTTGAGATAATTCGAAATTTTTTTTTAATGCTGCCAGACTGGGTTTTTGGGGGGTTAGGTAACACCAGATATTATTGCAGATTTAATAAAGAGTCTTTATTTCAAAGTCAATTTTCTTCAACTGTTATTTGAGTTTCAAAGACGCTGTGTGAAGGTCCAAGTGGAGTCCACTGTAATTCCACAGACTGTTGTATGTTCCCTGAGCTGTAAACTGTTTGACATCCTGTGAAATGCACATCTGACAGCCCTTTTCTTACAGTCTTCACCACCCATTCCTGAGTGCATGCCTTCACTTTTTACATTGGCCAACAATTATCTCTTATTTGTGGTATGGCTGCTCTGCAACCCACCAGGAAGCTTCTTTACCTTCATTTCGATGTCACATCTCATCATAACAGTAAATGTCAATTTCCAGTTGTGACAATGCACTGTTAAGGGGAAGGAAGATGTTTCATCACATCAATTATGGTCCTTGCTGCTGCCTCCTGGGACTTATTACTGTCCAGCTTTACGCCTGTCCTTTGCCAATGGTGAAGTCATGAGGAAATGAGCTGCTGCTCATGTTGCTGTACAACACCAAAAAATTAAACCAGTTTGTCTCTTCTACAACAGCAAGGATGAGCCCAACTGGACAATGAAGGTCAGTAGAAGAAAACTTTTTTTTTTTAAATTCCATTGAACTTCAGCAATGATGTGATGTGAAATCTTCCTCAAACATATCAAACATTTATGCAATTGAAACCAAAGAAAAGACTAGCACTTAATGTGAATTCTAGGAGTAATCCTAAGGAAGGACTCATAACACTCTGCACATCAGCACACTGCAGTGAACTTTTCCTGCATCATAGCTATTTTGGGAATGAAAAACTTTCAGACAGTTTCGGACAGTTTCAGACAGTAGTTCATTTCCTGTGTCACTTTTTAAATGGGACAGCTGGCAGGTTAAGTTGCTACTCAGTGTCATTAAATGTGAAAGACTGACTTCTTTGAGATACATGCAAAGATTCATCTGCATTTCTTTAGCAACTGATGTGCTCCAAGACCTTTTTTACTTGAGATGAACTTCATAGTATTTGCCTTTTTCAAAAAATTGGATGCTATTGCATCTTCTACTGCTGTTCTTTCTCTGGAGAGAAATTTGAAGCTGCAAAATCATGACTAGAGACTCTTAACATCTTAATAAGAAGATAAGCAACACAGTCTTTAATAAGTTCCATACAAGCTCTTTAAAGAAAGATACATGCCTTAGGTAACTAACTTAAAAAAAAAAAAAAATTAAAAAAAAACCACCAACCCTCAAAGAAGAACCACTAAATTTTCTTTGCTAAGGAGTCTCAAGATCACAGAATCACAGAACACGCAAAATTAGAAGAGACCCACAAGCATGACTGAGTTCAACTCCTGGCCCTGCACAGAACCACTCCCAAGGGTCACACCATGTGCCTGAGAGTACCACCCAAACGCTTCTTGAACACTGTCAGACTTGGTGCTGTGACCGCTTTCCTGGGGAGCCTGTTCCAGTGCCCAACCACCCTCTGGGTGAAAATCCTTTTCCTAATATCCAACCTAAACCTTCCCTGACACAACTTCAGGCCATCCCCTTGGGTCCTGTCACTGGTCACCACAGAGAAGAAGTCAGTGTCTGACCCCCCTCTTCCCCTCGCAAGGAAGTTGTAGTCTCAGGCCCTGCTTGAACATCACACAGCTAAAGTAGCACGGTCACAGCAGCTGCAGGGGAGGACACTGAGACAGTCCTGCCCTATCTGGCTATGCTGTATTTTTCACACTGAAATCCACATGTATGTTAAATCAGTGGAAAGCTAATGATACTTCTTTTTCATGACCCCACCATTTTAGCAGGTCAGAACTCTGGAGAATAGGACTTCTGATAGAAGAGCCGTTCTCTTCCACCTCTACACCTGGCTCCTGTAATGCAGGAGTTAGTTCTGATGTGCACTACACCCTGTCCCATGTCTTTACATTTTCACAGCTTTCTTGTCCTTTTCCATTTTGCTGCAGAGACCTTTGCAGATGTCTCTGTCTCCACAAGATTTCCAGGCTCACAGTACACACAAAAAGTGAAGATGACGGGCAACCCTGCGCTGGGCTGGCTCCTTCTCCATTCACCTACTACACATAGTAGGGCACACATGTAAGCAGGGCACGTGGATATAAATAGGTTGGAAAGCACAGAGGTGGTCACTTTGGCTCTGTGGTGGCACACAGCAATGTTGTGAGATTGTGATAAGCAGGAAGTTGCAGGAAGATGAAAGAGAAGTAGGAAAAGGCTACATTTCCATCACACTGTCAGAAGATGGCAAGGACAAAGGTAGCAAAAAGAGCTCCACAGAGGTCAAGATGCCATATTCTGAATCCTGTCTCAGAATAGGGAAAGGGGAACATGAGGCCCTGTGACACTAGTCCCTAAAAGAAAAAGAAAATACTCTCTTACAAGCTCTGAATATGATACAAAGACAGACCAGGGAACATTTTAGTACTCTTGCTTGGCCATATTCCTTAAGGAATCACAGCTGGGCTTCTACTTGCAGCACCAAGCCTGACAGAGTTCAAGAAGCATTTGGATGATACTCTCAGGCATGTGGTGAAACTCTTGGGGATGGTCCTGTGCAGGGTCAGGAGCTGAACTTGATGACCCTTGTGGGTCCCTTCCAGGTTGGAATATTCTGTGTTTCTGTGATTGTGTGAATTCCAGCAAGCTCAGAGCACTGGGAGAATAGCACAAGATGTTTTGTACCTCAACATGCCATAATGTTCATACTTGTACCTCTTTTAGCTGTCTTATGGTAAAAGAACTGTGAAATCTGCTGTCCAGAACTATTTTGAAGATGGTTGTGTTATTATTTCATATTTCAAATTGAAGAATGGAAATGGCTTTGGGTCTTTAAGTTCATTATCACATTTCAACAGCCCTGTTGGTGGTTATTAATATAACTAGATTATTTCAAAGTTTTATAACTAGATTATTTCAAAGTTTTATATATTTAGGAAAGCTTTATCCATTAAATTTTTATTTCCATTAAATTTCCATTAAATTATTATATTAAATAAAAGTCTCCTGAGAATTAGTTCTATCTACAAATAAAGGAAATAGGTGAAAGACACACAGTAAACAGTTGTATAAAGAAGGGAGCAAAACTAGATTCACACTAATCTAAAGCATTCAGGTCTAGCTTTTCAGGTGGTTGATTTACAGCCCCACATAAAACATTTTTAATTCTTTTTCCTCAAGAACAACAGATGCCCTAAACAAGCAATTTATAATACCTTGGTAGACCATCTGAAAGGAGGTTGCCCATGTACAAGATTGCTTACCTGCTCCTTTACATAAATGAGCCAGTTGAGCAATAGTTTGTCAAGAAACACATTTTTTTTGTTTTACTAGAATCAGATCATCTAGGAAAACAAAGCCCCAAAAGTTCTAGAAAGAGAAACAACTGTTAAATACAGATAAATTGGCCAGATAGAGAAAGAAGTAATAATAATTTAAGAGAAGAATAGTGCTTTTTAGACAATGAGACCTCTGTTTTTGTGAAACACATTTAAAAGAAGTTTGTTTTTTTTTTTAAATGGGCTTTGAGTAGAAAAGAAATAAGTAAGAGATAGCTTGAAGAAAAATGAGTATTACTATAGTTATAGTTAGAGGTTAATACCACAATGTATCAGTACGCCCCATCATTAAAATAGCATTCCAGATCTTTTCCTGGCTCAGACCCCAGCAATTAAAATGATACTAGAACGAAATAGGCAGACAATGTGCCAAAATTCTCATTGATTTTAAAGAGGGAGAAATTGTATCCTTTGGTAAATGACAGTGATTATAATCTTGTGAAGAGAGAGAAATCAGTCAGCCTTGTGACATAGTTGAGACCATCTGAACCCTGAGAAAATGCTCAAAGGCAAATTAAAGGGCAACATCTCGCACTTCAGATCTAAACAAAGTCCCACTGTCCTGGGTATTTGGCTTACAGAGGAGGAAAGGTTTCTGACTATGAAGTATACAAATTTGTTGGACAATAAATTTGCACGGAATTCCACATGCTTCTGGACTCATCTTGGATGCTCTCATCCCTCCAAAAAATAGAGAAAGAATAAGACAAGAACCAAGTAAGCAGAATGAGCATTTCAAGTGAGAACATTCTGACATTTTTCTCAAGGCCATATAGGATGTAACATAATATACACTTATGATATTCTTGAATTATAGATGGTGTAGCAAAAACCTAGTTTATGTGAATACAACAACCCCTCTCACCACCACCATATCCCCCACCCCTCAAAACCTGACAGCAATTCAGTGTTACTGCCCATAAACACCCTTTTAGCAGAAAAAAAAAATCAGCAAAAACCTAGCTGAGGTATAGCATAACTGTTCAGTTACTGTTTTAGTTGGGTCAGATCAGGGACACCAAGCAAGTAGAATCAAGCTGTTGTTCTCATCACAATGTATTTTTCTCATGAGAGAATATCCTTTGAGATAAGTACCTGACAGGTAAAATTGCTTAGTATATCACCATAAATCTTCCCTGTGTTTTTTCTTCTATAACCTTCAATTATGAAGTGATGAATGCTTGCATAAGACACAGTACAGTCTCTTCATTTTGCAGGACTAAATTTAAGTCTCTTGGCTTGTAATATTTCACAAGGTCTGACACTTTATTTTCAACAAGTAGGTTAATAATCATGCCATAAAGCAATTTTATATTATAAAGATATGATAATGTATTGCTTTTCCATGGAAATTATAAATGGCTATAGCATCTCTTTATTGACAGTTATAAAATAACACTGGGCACATGCTGATGGATTAATTTCAGATTAAATCAGATTTGCCTCATTTAGATTAGATGAAAAAGGAACTGATGTTGTTCAGTTCATTCCAGAAAATGAAAGGCATAATATGTAAAATATGTATCTACTTTAAAATGTGTTTTATTGTTATTTATAGAGAAATATAATATCACAGTGATTAAATTAATGGTTTCAAGGCAGTGATGAGAAAATTGCTGGTTTTGTTATACCGCTTAAGTGTTAATACTTTTCTGAGACTGTTGCAGCTCTTCTCTAAAATTTTGCCCAAATGCATGAAATGTAAGCATCCCATGAATCTGATGATTTCTTACTAAACAAGTCACAAATACACTAAAGAACTCCTACCCCCTGAGTGGTCAAACCCTCTGTAGAGACAACAACTTCCTCAATGTGCCACCACTGGGAGGAAAAAATAATTTCAGAAAGTTCATCCTGGTTACAGAAGAAGAAATCTGAAGTCTTCCTTAAAATTACATGGTGCCTGCTTCACCTAAAGCTCACATCCCTTTCCCTAGTGACAATTGACATGAACAACATGGCAAGGATATGGATATATTTAATCTTGTCATCCAAACATTATAGATCATATAAATCATTTTCAGCCTGGGAAGTCTTATCTTGCTGGGCATTTCAAACCATTAAAATGATCTGATATAAGGAAGAGGTCACCAAAAAAGAGAAAAACAAAATTGTTACTTGCTGAAAATTGCTAGTGAGGTTGCAAGATTTTAAACTATTTTCACTCATTGAGAGTTTTTTGTGGTTCTTGAGATGACCTTTTGGTGTATCTGTACCCACAGCACTGTTATGCTTAATTGTGACTTGCTCTGCCCTCATATTATGGAAATGAAATGACCTTGCTCCATCTTTTGTCAACTGCTATTTGTGAATCTTTGGGTGCACCAGTATAATAAGTGTACAACTATCTCACTTGGTGCAGATTAAAAATTGTAATATTGTATCAATGTCTCTAAAAATTATGATGTGTGGAATTTATTGTGTTTTAGTCTTTAGTATCTTGCCCACATAAAACAGTATTGCCTTTCACTATTTGTACAGTTGCAAGCATAGGTGTTGTCCTTTCATAATTAGTAAGAAGATTGTGGATGTTCCAAAAAGCAGGACATTATCTAAATAGCTTCTCAATAGCTGCAGATGATTTCACTGCCTCAGGTCCTCAGTGAAGCCCTTGTGACATACAAATAATACAGAAATGCAATAAATACTGTTTCGCTGTTGTTTCTGCCTGTCAAAACTTCCTACCAAAAAATTCTCTGTCAGCTTTCCTGCCAGAAGTTCTCACAAGAGCTTCCTGCTGGAGTTTTCTGCCAGGAGACCTGCTATCATTATCTCTTCAAAACATCTGAATAGAGCTATGTGCCAAGAAACCACGTACCACCTCCTCTGAACACTATAAAAACTTAGAAAGAGACTTTGGAAAATCAGGGAGTGAGAAAAGAGAGAGAACTTGCTACCACAACCAAAAATCTCTCCCTACCTTCCCCTCAACTCCTCACTTTTTTTTTCTCCACTACCGTCTGCTTACCTGCCACTGGAGACTGAAACTCTGCCAGCCTGGGGAGAACTGGGACCCACCATGCCACATGTGTGAGTTATATCTTATCCTTCTACCCATACCATATTTTTGAGGGCCAAGATTTGCTGCTAAATCTGGACCCTTCGACACTCCTTGTGAGTGACAAAAACTACACATCTTGGCTGTATTCCAGAGGACTAAAGTGGCTAAGACCCCCCACTGCTAAAGAGATAACATCGAAAAAGTGACAGAGACAGAGGAAAAAAAAGGCAGAAACTGCTTCTCTCCCCCTCACCCCCACACCAACTTGGCAAAAGGTAGTTTCTTGGTTGTAACTTTTCTCTGCTTCTAAAAGTAATCTTTAGCTTTTTCCAACCTTTTCTTGTTTCTTCTCTTTGCATCTCTTAGCAATTAATAAAAATCAGGTTTTGGTATCAACAGATAACTTGTGCGGCTTTTAATTTTGCTCAGGGGAATATTTGAATCTGAAGTTCTTTCTGCAGTATTTTAGCAGATTGCAACAGCCCCATTACAAAAATTGCATAGTAGATATTACATCTGAATGAGCTCTACACAATGCTCACTTCATCTGTTTTTGGTGAGAGAATAGACTTAGGGAAAACCATGCCCTGTGATGGGATGTCATCCAGGGAATGGTCGTAAAGAATTCAGAAGTAAGTTTTTACTCAGAATTAACAGGTTCTCGAAAACCCATAGGAAGGGAAAGGGATATGATGTAGTCCCTGGATAGAAGTCACCATAGGTAAAAACTGCCTGAAAATCTGTCACATAGAAATTATTATTATGTAAGTAGGTGCTATGTATAACAGTTATGCAAATGTTTCTGAGAGCAATAGGAGAGTCATATAATGTTTCCACAGGTTTATAGAGGAATTCTGAACAGGAAAGAAAAAAAATCAAATGTCTATCATCTGCAGATCTGAAATTCATATAAGTCAAAATACCAGGCTCCAAAAAAATTATTTAATTAGCTGGTCCTCAGCTAGGAGATAAAGAGACTAATAAAATTAACATTTTAAACTTAAAGCTGCCTTATTGACAGCTTAGAAGATCTGCCTTCAAAATACATTTGAGGAATGTTCTCCACATTCTTTTCCTTAGGTACCAACCATAGCCTGTGTATAAAAATGCACAAGAGTCTGATTGTCTATATTTATATGTGCAGTTAGTACAAATATTATCTCCATTATGTCAATTTGCAATAGATAGAAAACTAAACATTTCTATATGTTGATAATTCTTCATTCAAACAGAATATATATGTATAGTTTGTCTTATGTCTAGAAAGCAAGCAAATGCAACTAAACAATTTTAATAGCCCCTATGCTATTAATAGTTTCTCTGAATATTTTGCTGTTGCAAAATATTCCCTTGCATACAATTTTGTGCTTGAGTTAAGATTTACAGCAGACAATACTAGGAAGATCCTTAGCTGATATAAACCACTGCAACTCCACTGATTTCTTGCATATGCATGTTTTCTTGAGCTGAAGTATTAGACAAATTTTTCTCCTGCACCTGTGGTACAGAGCTGTATAGCTATGCTGCTATCTTGCCTGAATTGTTTGTGCTGAAGCTTGCTAGTTTATCTCAGGGTAAGTCAAGTATCTTCCAGTAGTGAAGGACGGTCATTCTTTTTATTATTTCCATAGGAACTAACTAAACCACCAGGTTTTACTTCAGCCAGAATAATAAGATAATTGAGAAAATGTAACTAAAAATCCATGCAAGTTGGCACATTTAATTTCCATTTCAAGGGAAATGTAGTGTTGCTTTTGATAGTGCAATGATTTAAACATGTGCTTAACTTAGAAATTAATCAGACCTGAGAATGTAGCAGAGTTTATATGCATGTTTAAGTGCCTTACTAAATCAGAAACCTCATCTTCACCTCGTAGTTTGTCAAATGCTGTGACAAATCTAGTGTTCTTTTTTTTTTCTTTTTTTTTTTTCAGAAATCACATAAAAGCAGTTTTGGATTTATATGGCTGAATTTATTGAATTATTCATATAACATGCTGTCTAGGTCTGAATTGCCTACTTTGGATATATATTTGCTACAATATTTTTGACAGCTCTTTCATAACTGGAAAAAATTTACAGTGGAATAATGAAGAGCTGAAGACTAACCAGTTTATATTTGAATGATCTGGATTGGATGTATATGTATATACACATTTACCTTCCTTTCTCTCTTCTCTCCTGTTGTGGTGCTCATGCTAATCATTGATATACTAAGGTAAAGATTCAGTTTAGACTCAAGCAAGATGATGCAGACTCAATCTGTAATCAAATCCATACTACCCACTGCTCTTTTATTATTGTTATTTTCACCTCCATTTTCATGCATAATGTAGCTAGAAGATGTTAAAATTTTATTTACTTTAATACAAGATTACAATTCAGTCAAAGTTTAAAATTCTCTGCACAAAAGAGTACTTGGATTTACCGAACTTCAGCAGAAATTGAGGGACTTGATAAGCTTTCAGGAAATAAATATCTTTCTTCTGATGGAAATAATGGAGCATGAAAGTATTTACTTATTCTAGCAAGTCTGTTTCTTCCTTAATAGGGAATATGTTCTGCTATTCCTTTCGCACTTATGAATAATTTTCTCCAAGACAAAAATTGACAAACCAGGTCTTGTGAGATCAAATGGTTTGTGACATGCCGGTATGGGACCTAAAGCAAGCCTAGGGCCTTTCAGATGTTGATACACTCTTTTTTTAAACATATTTGTATACTTGCCAGTATACTTTAGCTAGTCCTGAGGATTTCAGACTGTGATAAGGAAAGATGCCTTGATGACTGAGAATAAATTTGGTACTGAGAAGACTCATGGTCCATCACTTTCCTGCCATGGGCTTTAGGGAAGTTATTCAGGGTTTTGTGTCATCACTGGTTACCTTTTGGTCTTGTTTTGGACATTGTGGTTTTACTATGTACATCCATGAGACATCCCAAATGTCTCCCTCGGTGTGACTTGATCAAATCACTTAGGCTTCAATTATTAAAAGTCCTAAAGGCAGGTCATTATTTAATGAACTTGAAGATGCCACTAGATGTCTAATTCCATGGTACTGCTAAGAAAGGCTTCAACACTACTAAATACATCTTTGGGCAACCTAAATACCTTTAAAAATGTAACTTGCTCTGCATGTGGGTATTTATAAGATGCAAGGAAGCAGGATCAGCAGCATGGACCCAAAGTAGTATCTCTGTAAGGCTTAAGGTGGACTTGCACACCAGCTTAGACTGGTGGACACTGGTGTGTCCCCAGAGTGCATCACAATGAAGTGGGTACATGTTTTTGAGACAGTTTATTGGTTTTCAGGGAGTCCTTCTCTGACATGGAGTTGTTGTGAGAGTTAGACACTTTATGAAATAGAAAACAATAGAAAAAATATTTGAAAAATAGCTTTTCAAAATGCTCAGTTTCCAGTCAAGACCTCAGTTACTTTTGAAATTGTGATTGTGAAGAATATTTTTTCTTCAATATGCAGAGAAGAAAACAATTCCCAGTCTATGCACATTAATCTCTATCTTTGCAAGAAGCAGCAAGGAATTATTTTCAAATGTTTTGTAACATTTAAAGTAACTTATATTGAAAAATGTGATGTTTTTCTTCTTTCATATAAAGAGCAACATGTTTTGCCTTTGTGACTTTTATCGTGATTGCCCTAGATTTCTGATATAGAAGTGAAAGGAATGATTCATGTTCTCTCTCTTTAATTTAAGTAACATGATATTTGGCCTTAATTATTCTCTTAAATATGTTAAAAAAGAATATGTTTAGAGTTTGATAAAATTTCATATTATGATAGGCTGAAGCAGTAAAACAAAGCCAGAATTACGTAGAGCATGACCTTTCCTTGTGCGATGTCTCCTTGTATAAAAATAAGACTCATCAGACTGTGATTTAGATGCCAAACCAAAGGATGGTAACTGTAATTAGAGGCTTAAAATGGCAAGATGAATTATCCCTATGGTAAGTTTGAAATGAAGCCTTAAAAAAATCAGGGAAACATTTGATACCTTTTCCACTTTATTTATATAGTACCCAACTAACTTATTTCTTGTTATTTGTCAGTTCTGCAGCATCTTATATTATGGAAATACCCCATTAGTAATATTCTCAGTAGAATAATTGGGGTATTATGATTTTATATTATCTTCCCTCGAACCAGGCAAATGACTGCTATGCACTTTGAATGTACAGGGAAAACACTAAAAAAAAATTGTAAGATTTATTTATGTGATAGGTTTGAAAGTTCGGGAGAAATACATCATCTCATCTTATTTGCTGCAAGAGGAGTTTGAGGGAAAGTAGAGCAGAGAATAAATTTTCATTAATTGTAAGTTGGCACAGATTGTTTTAATTTCATACAATTTTTATGTCATTGTACATTTCCTAATGCATTGGTATCTTGGGTGTTTTTTTTGGTAGCTGCTCAATTATTGTGTGGTTTGTAATGAAAATGCTGACACAGCTTTAACGATTCAAACTCAATTAAATTCAAATGTATGAATAGCATTATTCTGACAGTACGGATAGTCATTTCAGGAATAAGTTTAGACATTTTCCTTAAAGAATGACTAATACCTCTAAGCTGGCAGTAGGAAAAAAAAATAGATGCAAAAATCTTTTTGACCATGACCAGAGAGAGCAAAAATCCTGTAATCTCAGTAACAGCCTTCTGAAAAAAATACTGCAAACAAAGGCGAAGATATAAAAAGTTCTGTAACAAGTACATGGGTTTGGGGATAAATGGTGAAATACAAAGCATAAAGGGAAAATTCTCTTAAAGAACTGAAAACTTTTCAAAGAAGGGATAAAAAATTGCTTTCCACCTCCCAAAGAGAAGGTGGGTGCATTTTCAAAGCAATGCACTGAGCCTTAACCAAGCAATTCTTACTGACTTTAAAGAGACGTCACATGGCTGCATTTCTGAGCACAACTTTGAATATCTGCCCCATAATGTGATGTAGTAATTATTGAAAACTTCTAACAAAGGATATGAATTTTTTATTTTTCCCTCACAGACACCAGTGAGAGAATGTAGATACCTAATCGTCATATATTTTTCACACGGAAGTATTTTAAGTAATTATATTCTGTCACCAGGCCCACTCAGAAAATGACACATGCAGTTGTACTAGTTTGCAACCTTTCTCTGCCTGTTTATTTCAGTCGCTCTGGAATAATCATCTCCTCCTTCTCAACTTCCAGGCTGCCTTCTAAGAAATACAGCACATTTACAGTGAAGACAGGAAGAAGAGAATATTTTCCAGTGTAGTCTATCCATAGATCCACAGATACTTCACCTGAATTCTCTGCTTGTCTCCTGCCTACCCATGTAATTGGCATATAGAGGTCAGGGCAAAATTTTACACATTCTGACTTCTCCATTCATTGCCTCTTCCTTCTCTTTCCCATCCCTTGTCTTCCAACATTGTTTCAAAATCACATATTTTTTCCCATTGTTTGCTATCTGGAGTATCAGGAAAGAAAAATGAAATTGTACATTATATACAAAATTGTCTCACCTATGTGCTGGCTGTCAATGGAAAAAGAAAAGTCTTTTAAAAGGAAATCTCCATCAGGAGGCTGAGACCAAAAAAGACTCTAACACATCTCTGCTTCTTTTTGAAAAACACACAAGTTTAGAAGGAATCAAGTACTACCAATGGAAGATCTCACATTATTTTAAATCTCCTGTTGAAAAATAATTTTCTTATGCAAAATTATTCTGCTTTTTTTTTTCAAGACTGTCACTCTCATTATTATAATTCCCCAAGTCAACGTCTGTTATTTATATCCACACTTTATTCCTGCTGAAAAGGCAGAAGCTTAGACATCTATTCAGTATTTTCTGGAGACAGAAAATGAATTGAAAGAACAAAGTCAGGAGTTTTAGAGGAGGGTTTATTTAAAGTAAAATTAATTTTCTGTAGGTGTTGTGTATCATTTTCCTGGTAAGTAGGCAAGGTTTTCTGACCAAGAGTAAAGGCAAAGGAATTTTGTGATGTAATTTCTATTTTAGTTTTAATGAGTGCATATATATATACACTCACACACATATATCAATTTTGAGGAAATTTTTCTTGTGGCTTTGTTGGGCTAGACTTTTCATTTCACTGTAAATTCAACTCAGCTAGCCTTGTTGGTCAAGTGGAGCTTTGGTCTAACTCATCATCCTGCTATAAGAAAAGCAAAAATCATGCCCAAGTGGGTTCAAGTTCAGCATGTTGCATCTCATATATATTCTCTTTATTCGTTCATCTTCCTTCTTGGTTTTCTCATCCTTTTGGCATCAGAGGTAGAATGACAGATAATCACAGGATGAAGTTGTAATACATCTGCCTGTATTTTGTGGCAAGCAACTTTCCCTGTTGGCCATCTGTCCCCAGAATATGTTCTTGTTCACATGGCTGAGGGCTTCTGCTAAATGTTAGCTGGTGAATCCAGACTATATTCAGTACCTGATCTTCCATTCTGACCTCCTTCTAGTTGTTATGACTTCAATAAATTGTAGTTTTAGGGGAAAAAAAACCCAACCAACAACAAAAAAACAAAAAACCCACAACCAAACCTAAAACACACACACACACACACACACACACACAAAGAATAGAAAAAGGACAAATAAATCAGTCATTACAGCTTTTCATAGGAGAATATATTCCTTTTATGTAACTTTGGGAATCCAGGTTAAAGACCAAATACATTTTAGGCAAATGTCCCTTTTCTGGTTGGTACAATGAAGACCTTGGAACCAATTTGAGTGGCTGGCAACTTTCCCTTTTTACTTTCTGCTCCAGACATTTCTTGCTGTACTTGTGCATTGGGTTTGCACGACAAGGGTTTGGTAGCAGAGGAACTATAGGATTGGCTTCTCTGAGAAGATGCCAGAAGCTTCCCGTGTCCAACAGAGCCTATGCCAGTCAGCTCCACGACCATCAGTGATGGTGGCAGTACATCTGTGATAACAGATTTAAGAAGGAGGGGAAAAAACCTGTGCAAAACAAGAGATAGGAACGAGAATATGTGAGAGTAACAACTCTGCAGACACCAAGGTTGGTGAAGAAGGAGGGAGAGGAGGTGCTCCAGGCACCAGAGCAGAGGTTTCCCTGCAGCCTATGGTGCAGCCCGTGGTGAGACAGCTGTGCCCTTGCAGTCCATGCTGGAGCAGGTAGATGCCTGACTCCATGAGAAGCTGGCACTGGAGCAGGCTCCTGGCAGTACCTCTGGCCCTGTGGAGAGCGAAACCCACACTGGGAAGGTTTGCTGACAGGACTTGTGATCCCATGGAGGACCCACACTGAAGTCAACTGTTCCTGAAGGACTGCATCCTGTGGGAATGACAAAGGCTGGAGCAGTTCATGAAGAGCTAGAGCTGTAACTCATGGGAAGAACTCACGCTGGAGAAATTAGTAGGGGACTGTTCCCTGTGAGAGGGACCTTGTGGTGAGCAGGGGAAGAGTGTGAGGAATCCTCTCCCTGAGAAGGAATAAGCAGTAGAGACAATGTGTGATGAACTGACCACAGCCCCTGTTCCCCAACATGCTGCACTGACTTCACTTTTGAGTGAAGTCCAGGAAGAAAAGGTACAGTAAAGTAGACTCAATAAAGCTCAATGTGCAGTATATGCTTAAGGATATTAAATGAAAAATATCAAAATAATGCATATTATAACCATGGCTGTGGAAAGGCTCTAACCCTGAGTTGATACATTTAAGTCTGGCTTACAGCCTCTCATGCAACTCCCTTCCACTGCTTCCTCCATTTCTGAATAAGAGACAATAAAAAAAGCAAACCCAACTAAAATAGTCCTTTTTTCCTGAATATAAAGGGATAGCTAAATCCAAACATTTCCGATCATAAGAAGAAAAGAAATAGTGTCTTTCTTCTGAGCAGCCTTAGAGACAAAATAACTGCGTGCTGTAAAATTCAATAGAGCACAGGAAGTGTAAAAGTCCTTTCGATTGTTCTGAAGGAAATTAATTTTAGTCTGCCACAGTCATGATCCTACTTTTACCTGTGTCTTAAGTGTAGACAGAACAGATCCAGCAGGAGAAGGCTCACAAATTCCCTTCTGGACCTTAGGCTATTCTAGGATTAGATCACACAGTCTTTATATAGGTAAGCCCTTGTTCTCAGAAATAATTCTTAAGCACTCCAATAGGTCTGCTACATATGATTAAGGCTTATCAAAATGAATGAGGATTGAGCAATTTTACTTGTAATTGTTATCAATGCTTTAATCCTTTTTTATTTAATACTCATACCACTCTTTTCAGAAGTTCTTCCATTTACATGAGATATTGTGAACTTTAAATGGCTTATGCAAGAAGCCATCGGATGTTTGGAAGAGATGCTTGTTTTGATGGCAAATCACTAATTAGCTTCCAAGAAACTAGAATTAAAAATCATAGATCATTCTTGACACCAAACTCTATTTTACCTAATAGACCTCGTAGCTTCCATGAAAATCTCTTCAGATTTGTGCACTTGGTTCATCCTCTCTGAAAGAATATACCTTTCTGCCACGTTCGTTGATCTGCAGAAAAAAAATTTGTCATGCTGCTTTAATGCACTGATATTAGGTTCATTTTACAGACTGCAAAACTTGAGGCATGCTTTATCCTTATTCACATCCTTTTCAATGTGAAGTCCAAGTTCTCAACCTGAAAATTGTTGTTGTTATTGTTTTAGCAAGGGAGGTTGCATAGTTTTCCTTTACTAGTTATCTGTCTTTCAGACCACAGTCTGATTTGTGTTTTCCTACTTTGTTCTCAAAACTGTTTTGTGGAATCTGATCCTTGCTGAAGTCAAGTATACTTTGATCTGCTTGTATTATTTCCAAAAGTCTTGGGTTTACACCTCTGAAGGAGATTAATTTGTGTTGACCAATTTTGGCTTTGTCAAGCACACATAGTACTAGCCAATGTACTTAAACTGTCTAACTGCTTTAGTAATCAACCCATCCTGGTTTTTAAACCCAAGTTTTTCAGTTTCAAATTTCCCAAGTCTTTCTTTATCTTTTGTGAACAAAAGTAGGTTCAATGTATTCACCTTAAAACTGAAACACTATGTAATGCAGATTTTTCATGCCATCAAACCAGCCTTCACAAATCCCCTGTACTAATTAAAGATGTGTTTCATTATCTGCACTTCTGTCTAAAGGTTATTGCTATTATCAGTGACTTCTCATTTACAGGAAGAAATCAAGTTTATTTTTTAATAACCACATCCCAAATTACTTTGCAGTTCATACAGTTGCCTCCATTGTCTAACTTCCACAACTGGGTTTTATGGAGAGAAACATAGCAGAACTGTACTAGGCTGTGCTTGAGGAAGGACTGCTCTCCTCTGCTTAGATGCAGTGTTTCCCTTTGAGCTCGCCCACACACATCAGGCCTAATTTGGTCCATTTTATGAAACGAAGGAAAAAAAAGACATTGGGATGACTGCGTACAGTCTTCGCTATCCAGAAGGCAAATCAGCTGGAGACAGAGAGCAGTAACAGTGTGCCAGCTTCTGAGCCCAACTCAGCCTGACAACAAATCCCTGTGGGACTGGAGGAGTCTGTCACTAGTAATGATATACAGCTATTGGCAGTGGAGGTAGCTTTAAGGTGCCTCCTACCTTCCTGGTAACAGCAGGTCTGTTGCTGAAAGCACTGAGAATCTTACACATTAGCTATTATGCAAAATTGAGACTGTAAGTTAGCAACTTCAGCAGTCAGGTTAATTTCGTTTTCACTAGAGATGTTATGCATAGTTCCACATGCAACACTGTTAGAATTTTGGGCTTTTTTTCAGAGATTGTTAGGACTGATTAAAGTTTTGGTTTCTCTTTATAATTATGATGTGTCATGGTAATTAAATGCAAAATAAGGATACATAAATCATATGTTACAATAAGCCTGCCCCTAAGACAGACATCTTATGTCAGTACAAAGATTTGGAGATAGACAAATCAGTTTTCAAACATGTTAACTGCTCTATGAAAAATGACACTACTTCCATCACCAAAAATAAGACAATGTAACAACGTAGCTAAATAAATAGCGTAATTATGTGTTTGTAGATAAGCCACTTTAATTCATTTTGGGATCAGTCCAGAAAAGACTTGAGCTCTATCCTACTGCTTATGTCTAACTACCTAAAAGACTGTAAGACCAAAACCTATTTTTGTTCTTTCCTAAATCAATAGATGCTTCTTCCTCAAACAAGGTTGAACTTCGCTCATGTAGTTTATAAAAAGCGAATTTATTGAACAGAACTAGCTATCTAAACCACAGAGAAAAACAAACAAAGAAATAAACCGCAGAGATTAGCACAATCTCATATAATAAAATAAATCTTTATTTTTATCCATCTTTATCCAAAAGTTGCATTTAATAATTATGGTCTTTATGCTGTAGCAAAGTGGTTATTATAATGAGAAAAGTCAGCTTAATTACAAAAAATATTACTAAAAAACACTATTTGGAGGGCTTCAATATTTGTTTAATTCTAAAACTCTGATTTTTGGCAACTTCAAAGTCCAACATATGAAAACATCTCTGATAGTTTTGCAAAAGGGATCCCATTAGTCTTTGCTTATTGAACAGCCCATGATCCTAAGACCACTAAACTCAGGAGGGCAGCTTGCCATGATCTTGGTGTATAGTGCAAGCCACTGGGGTGATCCCACTCCCACTTGCACCAACTTCAAGGTCTAAACTAAGTTTTGTTCATGAATGCAAGGTGCACAGGACTTGATTACAACAGCAAGTAGCAAGGACCAGCATTGTTTTTAATACTGTCATGACTAAATGGCTTGTCCAGGTAAAAAAGTCTCTGGAGATCTTGTGCTGCAGAAAAGATGGCAAAAAAAAGTAAGCACAATTAGAGCGAGAGAGGATAGTAACTGCTAATATTCAGAGTGACAGAAGTCTGATGTTACTAATGTTTTAAATTAATTTCTCCCCTGCTCAGCCTAAAACAGGAGATTTCATCTTCAGCTCATCTAATCCCACGTAAGGTGAGCCAAAGGAGTAAATGGGAAGCAAAGCATCAGAAGGAATGTGAAATATCAAAGAAAAAATAATAGAAACAGATAGATATGTGGATATTAGAATTGCTTAGTGCTAATACACATGTGTTATTTTACTGCAATTGATAGATTTAATAATTTTATAGAAAAAGTATTTTGCTTTCCTATAAATCCCCCAATAAAATAAAAAATAAATAATTCTAGCCAGTGAAAAAACAATAGCTAAAATACTAGTAAATATTTGGTTTAGTGAGAAGATCTGAAGTGATTCATCTTCCTTCTTTTGCCTGCTCACTACTCAGCATCCTTCCTTCTTCAACCAGCTGGTTGAAATCCTATGGCTTAACTCCTCCTGCTCTTAAATCTCCTTTCCAACAGTCTGAACCAGAGGAATTGGGTTTTTTTGATGACATTCTTTTAATAACCTTCCTAACAAAATTGTCAAGGACTGTACTAGACTAAGGGTCATTACTTTGTTCGCTTTCTGCAAAACCATTCCACAAATGCAAGGGAAGTTTTCACAGACATGCAGTTGTGTCCTAGGATGTGCAAGTGGCTCATTTTCTGTCCGTTCCTCTTAGCAGTACATCCAAGAGGGAAGGAGATAAGCACTTCCCTATAGTTACAGGGTAGCTGACTTTAGCTGTGTAATGACATGGGAGAGTCTAACACCTTAATCCTGCTGAGACCTTAGATACTGCCATGGACCTGAAGATAATATTGTTATTTGGAGAGGGTGAATCAGCTTCCCAGTGTAAACATTTGCCATTTAATGGGAACTTACACATCTCTAAGCATGTTCAACTCCAGGACTGAATCCAGCGATGAAAAAGTAGACTTCCCATGTAATTACTGCTTTGCAGTGTGATGTATCCTGCCTTCTGTTGCCTGTCTAAAGCAGATTATTCTTTCTGCAAAATATAATTTCAACTACTGTAATGATTTTTTGGCACAGTCACAGGACTTTCTGTGAATGATATGGCATCGGTAATGTTATTTATGCAAGTTGCCCATCTAAACTCAAAATACCCTGGCACCCATTCCTATACCAAAGCTCCCAATCAATATGTGAACAGGCTGGCTTCCATCTGAAAACACAGACATGAATGTAGGCAGTCAGCACATCCCTTTTTTGTGATCACATGGGTGCTTAGGGCAGGATTGCCAGCAGACAGTCTAGCAGTTTGCTGCTGAGACTCAGGGAGACATCCCCTTTCTTTTTTCGTTTTGAGGGGTACTTGACTATTCTTAAGTCTCTTTTAGAATATCAACGTACTGAAAAGCACATTGTATTTGTTGTTATAATGCACTGATCTTGTATTTTTCCTACAGGAAAATATTTGTTGGAAGAAGAAAAGACAGAAGTTCTACTAGCAAATATTTTTGCATCTCAGCCAACATTTTCAAATGTAAAAAGCTTCAAACAGCTTTTAAATAGTCCTGAAGAAAATATCAGTGGGTCCTGTTATGTGTGATATGACACAGGAAATACTGTACTCATTCTGACTTGAAGTCATATTAGAACAGGGAGACATGCAAGTCCTGTTACAGACAGATGTGAAATTGCTTACTCCTTATAGGCTAAACCTATTTCTAGCTTCTTCTAAGCCTGAGATGATTAGAAAGGATTAGGTCTTGACACAGTAGTCTGACCTCCTTCTCACAGGGTATTACAGTAACTCTTTGTACCAACACAAAATTCTTGATTGCTCTTAGAATCTTTTTTTCATTTCTAGGGCAAAATGACTTTGTATGTAATGAATTCCTTGGTTTGGCTGCACCCATGCTAGGTGAAAAACTATTTTGTTTTATCTTGTTTTTAAATTTTTAATATTCTATTCCTTGTGCATTAAGAAATGGAGATTTATTTGACTAAAAATATTCTGAAAGCTGTCTCTGTTCTACCCAGTTATTCTTATCCCTCTTCTCTGAATCTTATGTGTTTCTTTACTATGCATACTTTATACATTATTCCAGACAGGAACAACAGAAAAGCTGCATTTCTCTGTCATCTAATGTAACTACTATATTCTTCATACTACTGATAGTTCTCTTTATGCATGCTTAGCATAATATTTGTTTGTACCTGGAACTGCACAGTGAATAGAGGTCTCCATTTTATTGACTGCAGTGACGTACGAGATCATTGACACTACTGTAAAATCCTACAAACTGCAAGAAGATTTAATTCTTCTCCCTCTAATCCCTCACACACTTCACATTACTCGTATTTATTGGTACGAAAATGCATTTTCCCATTGTTGCTAAGTGTTTAAGACTTTCTCTGAGTATTTGTTACCCAATGACTACTTTCCCTAGCAGCATGAAACATCTTGGAGGTTAAAAGAAACTGTGGTATCCGAGTCTCTTTTATACATGGGATCATGCATTATCTATAGGGAGATATTCCAAGTGTCAGAAAGCATAAGAGAGAGGCACTGTGTTTCTTTTTAAAACAATACTAATTACAGTCTATCATCTCACACAAGTAGTCTGCTATATTGATTTTTATTCTTGTTTCAACCAAGCACAGGTATAAAAAATTCTTTTCTTATGCACTTGAATGAATAAGAGGAGTTTTAAAAATATAGAAAACCGCATCTGCTATCGGTTAGTACTTTGGAACAGCAATTGTGTTTGATTAGATACTTCAAATTTGGAATAACAAATAAATAATTGTAATTCCTCTGTTTCAGAACTCTGAATATGTTAGCTCCAAGACTGGCAGTTCATTGCTGTCACTTGAGATATATGTAAAAATTATTCTTTTGACACTTATTCCTGTTTCTCATTACTTTTCTTAAAACAAGAAGAAAAAAGGAAAAGACAAAGAAACCATTGCTTCTCAGCAATATGCCCAATTGCTGTGTGATTAAATATTCAGGAGGCCCATCTCTTCTTTCACATGCTTCCTATTTCTGTTATACCACAAAAATATGAAACAATTTATGAAATACTATTTAGAGCTTCTGGAATTAGAATCTGAAATATTTAAATTTGGAACAAAAGTCTAAGGTTAAGAAATTCCAGGACCTATTTATAAATATCCTGAGTACTGGAAGTCAGCTCTCTCACTGCATATGAATAGTATTAAAATATATATATGCGTTTACACGTGTGTGAGAGTTTAAGGGTCTAAGGTCTGACTTTGTCATTCAGCTTTGAGGATATTAATGCCAAGATGTGTGTTCTAGGGCAGAAATTGATATCTGAGAAATTCATTAACCCAATTCTGGTCATCTGTAATATTTATAAAAATAACATGCATTAGAAATTGTTACTGTAATGCCTAAAGATAATTTGTTAGATATCATTTCTTCTCTTGCTTTTGTTCCTAGAGCTTGGACACACAACTAAACCACATGGCAGTACAGCTGACTGTATATGTAATCTGTTAGTCCCAGGTTTTTCTTAAAATTTAAAATCTTTTGCAGAGTGTTATTACACTTCTGTTTTAAAAAGCTTTTCTTTAACCTGTTCTTCTGTCAGAGCTTTACAATTGAGGAAAAGTAACTCTGTTGTTATGAGGTAAATTCTCCTTATTTTTATGCAGATGCAAATGTAGAAAATCTGATGAAATTTTCAAGAAAAAAACTAAAATTTTTTTTTTTAGTACAAGCAATTAGCTTTTGATTCTTATTGAAATTTTTGTATCAACATTACCAGGAACTAATATATCGAATGAAATAATTGTGTTTTGGAAATGCAGACTGTCAGCTTTTGATTTCTAGTAATGCCTTTGATGAATACAAACACTTTTGCTGAAATTTTCCATGCCTTCACGGTCCTAGAGCCCCAAGAATAGTTTGGGAAGCCCAAGGAGGCACAGGGTGTAGGAAAGGATATAGAATAAGGGGTATTTTGATGTTATATTCTACAATGAATGATCCCTACTTTTAATTGTGCATGATGTAGCTGGAGAGGGAGAGTATAGGTGGAGAGAGTCAAAGCTACTTTTGTCATTTTTGGGATGTCTTAGTTACCATTCAGGACTGATAATCCTACACCCTAAATTCACTGAACAAGATTTCATGCTGGAGTAAAAACAGTCCTTTCTACATATACTAGCAGTTCCACCTTTACTATGCCTTCTTGCTTTTTCATACAGCATCTTCACTGCCAGCACTGCAAACACGCTCTCCTGGCTTAAAGAACTGAGCAACAGAGGAAAACAAATGCCTTTCATCAGTTTGATGCCAGCTCCTTCCTTCTCTGTTCCCATGCCCAGCCTCAGCCAGGCTGTGGTCAATATCCGTGAGCAAACGTTGTGTCTGTTTATATGACATCCAGAATTGATAGCTTCAGGGAGGGGTATCATGCAGTGGAAATAGCTTGCAGCTTGGGCCTCAGCTGGTGGAACTAAATGTTGAAGTGCTGTGAAGGGTGACTTATTCCCAGTCAGCCAGCTGTTTGGTTCTGCTAAGGTCTCTGACAGATGAGCAAGTCTGGTGGCAGTAGTTTAAGACATTATTATCAGCAGCTGTCAGCTCGGCTGTTCAACTTGAGGTTACCACCTCCACAATAGTGTCTGCTTTTAGCAAAAATCAGTCCTTCTAATTTCTGTCCTGGAATTTAGCTCAAACTCAGTTTCAGTGAAAAATTAAACCACAACACTGGACTCCTCACCAGGGGGTCAGAAGTGCAAGCAGCTACAGCCTTCTCCAAAGTAAGAAATCTTCTGACTCAGCCATACCAACTTGAGATCTCAAGGTCTAGTTTTGTAAATCATGAGTATTTTCAAATATTCTATCAAATTTAAACCACTTCTATTATTAAAAAATTATCCCACATAACTTTATTTATCCCAACCTGAAGGGTAAAACCAATAGTACTAAGGAATATTCAAATTATTTGCAATATCCTATTTTAAAAACCTGTTTCAATTCTTAGGGATTTGTCATGCTAGGAAACATTTAATTGGAAATTCTGCACAATCTAAACCTGAATTTCATTGAAAACTGTTTTAGTGAAAGTAGCTCTGTATCCCTGAAACATAAGAAAGGAATATTTTTTTTTGAAAACACTACTGAAAAAATTAGTTCGCTCAGCACAAGTGTCCTTTTAGGACACCCTTTTTAGAGGAGGGAAAGAAATGTAACAAGAAGTGGATCTTCGTAAAACCAGCATGTCTTCTGTTGGGCCCAGAAAATTAATTTTAGAAAAATTGTAGATCTCAGTGTAGGTTTTCTTGAGTCAAACAACCAAATCCACTGAAGTCATCCTTTCTGGAAATCACCATAGCTTCACATCTTCTGTTGCTAATTGCTAAAAAAACTACCCCTCTGGAAATTAGCTGGCCCACTGCCCTTGAGCAGTTCTGTGCAGGGGTCTTCACACCATGTCTGACCATGTGATAGGGAGGGTGGAACTGGATGATCTATGAGGTCCCTTCCAACCCAAACCACTCTGTAATTCTATGATTGTATAGCCTCAGCCTATTGTAATAAAGATTATGTCTAAAACACCTGAAACACATCATTCAGTACAAGATTTTCAAGAGAGAAGGACATATGCATGGCCACAGTGTGTTCATCTAGATCCTCCAAGATTGAACTACTGATTCACAATGAAGTGTAAGATACCGGATCCACAGGTACAGATTAGAGCGTACTGTCTCCCAGTGATCTGTAACTTACAAATAATTTATTGACTGAATAAATTTCTGAACCAAGAAAATACATGTTGATTGATTTATTTAACTGCTTTTTGAGTCCCTGTAAACTTCTGGCCTCTGCTACCATTACAATGAATGATCTACTTAACACTGTGCTGTTTGAAGAATGGATTTTTCTTTGCTTTGGCCCTTTCACCTGCTAATTTCTTGCGATGGCTCTTAGTTTTGCATCATGAGAAGAAATGCTATTCTTTTTTGTGTTTTCTCCAAGTTACTCATAATGCCATATACATCTGTTGTAGCCTACTTCAGATGTTTGTCAAGACTGAAGAATCCTACTCTATGTAATCTCTCTCCACTTAGTTTTCTTGCTTTGTAACTATCCCCTTGACTTTTCTGGTTCTATTATTTTCATTCCTGAGATGGGACAGGGAGATGGGAATATAATAACAATTCAAGATGAAAGTACATCACCAGTTCACAATGTCATATTCATGTTATCTCTTCACTATTTTCTTCTCTTGCTGATTTTTCCAACTTTGATAGTTGGAAGAGTTTGAGGGTGTTTTTTCTTGGTTTTTGTTGGGATTTTTTTCATTGTTTGGTACTGACCTAATATTTTGAACTGTTAAAGTTAGTCTAAAGGTTCTTCTCTGAGGTCAGCAGGTAATCTAGAAACTGCCAGTTAAATGTGGTTAGAAATACATTTCCAAATATACAATGCTTTTAGTTTATACTTAATAAATAACACCCTCATTGCTCAACTACCCAACAACCTAACAACCTTTAGTAATTCTTCTCAGTTGTATTTTGTTTTTACTGTGTTCAATAATTTGATATCAGCAGCAAAACTTATGTATTTGCTATCAATGCGCTCTCAAAGGCTTTGCAGGCGAAGCAGTTTCCTTAGTGATTATGTTTTCATAAAATGTGAAGCTGTAGGGCGAATGAGACAGGAGTTTATCAAGATGAAAAAAATCTCTGGTTCATGCTAAATACATGCTTAGGGAAGAACATTTGCTTGACTTTGCCTGACACTTAATGGTTTTCTTTTAGAGTAGCAGCTGTGGAAAAACAATGATCTTGCTTAGAAAGAGTTGCCTATAGTACATATTTTATATAATAGGAGAGCCACTTTGTCTTTACAGTTTGCTGACTAAAATCTCCTTGAAAACTAATGATGTAAGATTTTTCTCTGTTTGTCTTTGTTAGCCTGCTTACTCACTGGCTCTTGAAGCACTGAAATTGCATTAGTATTTGCAGGAAGACTGTAACTGCTTGGAAACCTTAAACTGGGTTTCCCCTTCCCCCACATGTGAAGGAAACAGTCTGATGAAAAAAAATCCTTTTTGTTCTGAGCAATCTGATCATTACTGTACTCCATGCTGAAAAGGTCAAGGGAGTGTTTCTGAATTCTTGTGCTATCTGCTTGAAATACAGAGTGTAGATCATGAAGTTACATTTGAACTAATTTCCATACAGCATAGAAATTATTTACAAAAATAGCATATTCAGAATCCATTTAAAGATTTATATTTCACCTTCTGTATTGTATTTATTCATCAAGATAAATAGTGTTTAGTTCATAGTAAGTTTTCAGCCTGTGGCTATTTCACTTGGGACTCAATAGGTTTGTTTCCAGCACTTCAACGTATCTGATAATGAATCCACCTTTACAATCAGAATTTCTCTTATTTAAGGATGAAGGATTTTCTAAAATTGCCAGAGAAAACCAAAGGCAGCATAATGTGCCGCACACTTCTCTTTGCTTAACATAGCATGCCACTGGCACAGTTCAAATACTTGATAGAATATTTAAAGAGGGAGTTCAGTCCAGAAGCTAGGTCTGTCTTTAGCTAAGGAGTCAAACCCTTTCTCTGGGTGTGCACCAACACACTGCTTCAGGCAGAGGCTCGGTCATAGAAGCTGGTGTGGATGTGGCTGCTCACACTGGTTGCCTGCCCACTTCTGGAACAGTTTTGGCCTGTGCCAGCTTGCATGCTCTGAGGAATGTCTGGGCAGGCCTGGGGCATAGCAGAGAGGAAGAAAAATTCTCCATAGTCCACCTGGATGAGGGAACAGCTGAAATACGCTTGGACACATCTTGTGCTGCACCAGCTGTGATTCATCAGTACAGTGCTCAATTCTCCTGGTTACTGAAACTGGAGATGACTCCCCACTGCTTCAGTCTCAGCTGGAGTTCATGATGTCCCTTATGTGCCTATGAATGTTTGCAAACAGCCTATTGTTTTTTTTGCTCACCCTTCTAAGAGGTCAGAAAAATCTTTTGAAACACAGCACACAGCCTTTAATGGAAGTTGTTCTGCATTGTTAAACTGGTCCTGCTTTTCGTATGCTTGATAATGTAAATATCACATTTTGTATGCTGCAAGATTACCATAGTAGTATAAGTATGGAAATATCAGAGTAGTGCCATCTGTGATGCTGAGAATCTGAATGCACAGTGTTTATTCAGCTATGAGGAGTTTATTTTGCAAATACGCATCTGAATTTCTGTAGAAAAAACTATACACAAAGTGTTTCATTTTGCCAGAGTTATGTTGCATATCTAATACTTTCTCCTTCACTTTCTGATTTTATTCTGTCTTAAAGACACAGAATGGGACAGTTTGAGTTGCCAGTGGAGGCCATTTCTCTTCTTAAAAGACTTCTAGGGCTGTGGATTACTTGAGAAGTTCTTTCTGATTCAGAGGCTCTCTTAATCTGTTTGTGCTTTCCAGTCTAGAAGATCTCAGTGAGCTCCAAGCTCTCTTCTTTTACATTTCTCTTCTATGTGTTGGACCAGATGTGTTTCTACAAAGGAATTGTGGTGATGTACTATAGTAACAGTGTCATTTACTATCCATAATAAAACCATGAATTCTTTGTAGCAAACATAAAGGTTAAAAATTAAATATGGAAATCCAGGCAGTTTTGTGGGAATTTAAATGTTTTCTTGGCAAAATGTCTCTTCTTAGATGTAGATCTGTGGTAAGCTGGTAGTAACATGTTCTGGAGTACAGTCTGGTATTAGAGAAGCTTTTAGAAGTATTTTTTCCCCTTATTAATTTCTAGGAATTGTGAGTTGGGCTTTTTCTGTGGTGTAGCTAATCTGTGTCCTCCCTACCAGTGCTATACAGACAGTTGACTAGCTTGATGTGTTTGGCCTAAACAACTGAAAATAACAATTGTGAGTGCCTATTGTTAGACATCAGAATAAAAACTTGCAAAGTTACTGAGCAACCTTTACCAGGTTTATGGATGCTCATTGTTGGGACATCAGAATATTTCTGTTGAGGGCAATAAATATGCATTTACATCATTCTGAACCTTGGTATGAACAGTTCTTCCTTAGTATTTCATAGTAATGATTAAGTGAACAAAAATTTAGATGATCTTATATGAATAAGCATAGTATCAGAATATTATATGAAGAAGAAAAAGGCTTTGAAATACACACTACAGATTTTAGTTTTGTCGACATATCTAAAATTGAATAATTTTGACCTGAGCAATAGTTCTCTTCAGGGATTAAATAGTTTTTATACAAGGATTTTTTGGAAAATTTATTTTCTAAATAAACTGAATTTCAGAGTACATCTGTCTTGCTGTTTTTACCTTGGAAAATATGACATTGCGATGATGTAAAATGGTGGTATTGTATAACTCACAAAAATGGTTGTTTCAGAAACACATTTTTTCTGACTTCTTTGTCTTTCACTCTTTCCACTTTATGTAGTAATTATTTTCAGTAGGTTTGTCACTGTCAGTTTCGTAAACATGGGACAGTCCTGTCTTTAGCCCTGAACTACTCATTTTTTAAATAACAGTTCTAGTATGTGTCACCCTTGCCTCCTTAATTGTTAATTAATTATATGCTAATGAAGTAGCTTTCTTTCCATCTTTTATTCTTTTGAAAACAGCACATTGTCATAATTTCTAATTTACTTATCTCCGAGTATATTGCATGAGTGCTGGGAAATATGCTGCAGAATCATTTAAAAAGCAAGTAAACAAAATAAATCAGCCAAAAAAAAATGTGGATGCAAAGAAGAAAATTAAACATGAGAGCTGGGGAAAAATAGAAGATCTCTTGTAGTCAAGATGCAAGTATTTTTTGTCTGCTTTGCACCAAGTTTTTTAGCAGTATGCATGCTGCTTATTTTTTCTTTAACCCATCTTTATGTTTTTTAACTCTTTAACTCATTTTATCAAGGATTCACAAATGTTGCAGTTTCTGCTTCTTCTATTCACAGCAGGAAAATGATAGTTCAGTCATTTTTATGACTCACTGACTGTTAGATATAAGGAAACACCCAATTGTTTCATGTGCTGAAGAGGTTTGAGGCATTGTCCTTTCCTTTGCCCACAGTGAGGGAAATAAATCATTAAGGTAAATTTACTTTTATTTAGCCCCCAATTGAGTTTAATACTGGTAATTCATTGATTTTTTTTTGGTGTATAAAGCAAAACAAATCAGAGCAAAACCAAAATATTTTGCCTTCTTAGTGTCAGGCCTTTTAAAGGTACAATTTGCCATAAGCTTTTAGTTCTAAACGGCATCCAAATCTGACAACATAGTACCTAAGGCTGAATTGCACAAACAAAGAAGGAGGAAGTGGACACAGCTTGTGGTGTTGTATTGCCAGCCTGCTGTCTAGAAGTACTAGTTAAATTTGGATTTTGAAACACCAGGAACTCACATCTTTCAGTAGACCTTCTATTCAGAATGAAAGCAGAACCCACAGAGAGTTGGGACTTTGTATATCAAAACACAGTACTTATTTGGGACTGATGGCAAAAGCTCTAACTGATCCCAAGTGAGTAGAGACTTTGACCTGAAGTGAGAGAAAGTCTACTGAGAAACAGATGGAAGATATAAAAATAATATTCCTATAGTTCAGAGGAGGAACACTCAGGCAATATTACCTTCAGACTGAGTAGGCAGTGGACAAAAAGCATGCATAAAGCAACAGCTCAGAATTTCTGGAAGTCTTGCAAAACCCAGAGGAGAGGGAAGATGATACTGTTTTAATAGCAGATACAATCATAGATGGTTCTGACTTTTGAAAAGTTGGATATGTTTTCTTCCTTGCAGATATTGGCAGCCAAATCAAGAGAATCATTGCCAAACATGATAAATAGAGCTGAAGAGAACACCTCTCATCCAGAAGTCTTGAGTTACACCTGAATTCTGGTTTAGTAAGAAGACAACTTTTGAACTGCAGAAAAAAGAACCCCTAACTACCAAATCCAGAGATGGTAGAAGATATCCATTGAAGAAACAAGAAAAATTGACTCTGTATGTGTATATAATATATTTGCTTCCTCTCCAGCACAGCATGTTGCTAGAATGGAGGGGACCAACAGTCACAGGCACTGGATTTGTTTAGTCTTGGAGACAAACTCAAGGTTGAGGTAATAGTACAATAAAAAAATAGTGTTATGTTTAAATAGTAATTTTAGAGTCACCAAAATTTTCTTACACCTAAAATCAGTTAAGATTCTTGGGATGTTCTTGAGGAATTGACTAAGATATTTGCTGCTTTTGCAATTTTCTCAGATAAAATTTCAGCTTGTCTAAGGGGAAATGTATGAGAGATGTCTGCGTTAATTTTCATTGTGGAGATTGGCAAAGTTAGGCATATGAACACGGAGTTCATACGAATCAGTTATTTCAAAAACTGTAAATTTATACTGATGAGATAAACTTCATTTTACAAAAGTCAGACATAAGTATCTCACCTGCTGAGAACAAAAGATTAATCTTCCTTATTTATCTTCTTGTAATTTAAATCAGGATGTAAAGGGGTTCCGCTTTTCAGGTTTTCTTCAAGAAACAAAAAATATGGAAAGAAACTTTGGTGTTTTTCCTCAGTATGAAAGCTAAAGTCTACCCTAGACATGTTCACAAATCAGTTGTGTTGCCCCTTTAGAACAGCACTTTCTTTTAGGCAGCGCTTGATAATGTTGCTTGGACAAGGTAAAACGAGGTACTGCAGAACAAAGATCAGCACAAATAATGCAGCACCTGTTTCATTCAATCCATTTTAACTTTTTAAATGGAAATTATGAGGACACTAATCCTCTGTCATGTAACAGATGGGTCATATGAAGGGTAACATCAGTAATTGTTAAAGTACATCCTTAAGCTCACTTAAACAGTGTACACTGAGCCCCATAGAATTCAGCTCAGAAAATAAGATGCACTTGTATAGAGAGAAAATAATGAAGGTGCTTAAGGATGATGTTCTGCTAGGAAAGAACATTAGTTTGACATGCTGTTTTAGCTTAATTTAGTGCTACAAGTAACAAAGAAATTCTCTTGTCTTTGTTACGTTGCCTGGAGGATCTGGACAAACTGAATAAAAATCACTTAGGTATCAACAGGGCAATGTAAGAGAAAAACAGACATCCAAATTAATATGAAAGAATAAAAGTACTTCTGCCTAAGCCAGCTAGCTCCTTGAGAAGCTAAGCTTTTTCTCAGAAAGCTCCCTCTGAGTCTGAAGTTCACCTGTCTTACTGTTGAGGTGATAGTTTAAGGACATTTATTTCATTTAACGTTAGTCACTTTAGTCAACACAAATTACAGGGAAATAGTTTATTCCATCTTTAAAACAGGTAAAGGGTGGCTATTGTTCCAAGGGAAACCAAGATTGTCAAGCTGTCTAAGGGATCCTTTCTTAATTGCTTGTTCCTTCCCTTATTTGACTAACACACTGCTTCAGGCAAAGGCACATTGCATCACCTGTGACCCCAAAAGGCCTGGGATAGTAGGCAACTTGAATTATGTTTGGCACTGGCTGAAGCATCTAATGCAGCACTGTATCCAAACTGGCGCTCCTGTCTTTTCCACAACAGTCTTAGTGGCAATTCCTTACTCTATGGCTAAAGAGATCATCCCTCAGCCACACAGCAGGAAAATATTGAAAGGAATGGCATCCATATTTTAAGGTGCCCTTAACATTAGCATTATATCCCAGGTTTGCTGCAACTTGCTTGTTGAACCTGCAATGCCTTGAAGCCCCTGAGCATGGGCACAGACACAGATTAAAAGAGAAACATTGACTCTATGGCAGAGACTGGAGTATCCAGACAAGGTTGCTGTGACTTGAGTAAAGGCCTCTGTTTGTGGAGTTGCATATGAAATTTGTATTAAAAATGTATTTACTCAAAGCATGAGTCTTGCAGTGAAATGCATATCTAGGAAGCAGAAAATATGTATGAGAATCCCAAATGGCCAAGGAATTAAGACCCATCCTGGTTGAGTGCTTTAATAAACATATGGAAAATGGGCAACCTGGTCATATCCAAAAGTACCATGAGGCACTCCTTTGCATCAAAAATACAGGTCAGCTGTCCAAGTGAACTGATTTCTAGTTACAAATCTACTCATGTATACAAATCTGAGGTGCATGTTTAGGCACCTAAGGAATATGTCTAAGAGAGAGAATTGATTTTAAGTATACTCCTCTTTCTCGCATGTTCTACCAACCAAACAACTTGTTTCCCAAGCAGCTGTCAGCCCCAGCCAGTCTCCAGAGCCCACATTTATCTGTTTCTTATTAAATGAGCTGAGGAATCTAAATAATATTCAATTGGGTTTGTGATTTTTTTCCATGTGGTCCCTTTCCTTCTGTTTCATTAATTTATAATATTTTCTTCTCTTTTTGTCAGGTGCTTTCTTTTGTAAGAAACTTGTGGTAGAGAATTAATGTCAGAGAATACGTGAAGAATTAATGTTAATCTTCTACTACAATGGTATTTTTGACATAAACTCTGTAACAACATAACCATATAATGCAAGAGTCTGGAATAACTGTGAGATTACCTAGCATTTTGATGGTCACATTATCTTCAAAGAAATGTGCTAGGGTCTTATGCAAAACAGTGGTACTGGACACAATTAAATATTGCCAAACACCTCTTAAGAAGCTGAACAGAATTCGTGATCTGCATCAAGTAAAACCATTCTTTAATAAGCAGTATATGAATTCTGTACACAGTAACCTTGAACAGAGAGTACACTTTTCTGGCAGATACTCATCTGATCATAAGTCATCCTTATTGAGCTGAGAAGGTCACTGTTCAAAAGAATTAATGTACACCTGTCATGATTCAGGAGAAAACTGAGTAAGAAGTGCAAAGATGACTTTACATCTCTGTATGGTATAGATGTGACTGAACCCACCATCCAGTGTATGATATGACCATCACCAGTTCAGGTCTCCTGTCTCCACGTCAGGTTCCATGTTAATAGGTCCGAGTAGGTGGAGAGGAGCCTGTAATTAGAAGACTGAAAACTTGCTACGTAGTAAAATGCTTGAGAAGTTGCCAAAGAGAAGGTTAATGAGGTACTTGACCAAAGCTGATGAGTATTGAAGTAGAAGAGTGAAATATACATGAGCCTGAGCCCAGGAGACAAATGCAACTAGTTCCTGACTCTGCTGGAAGTTAACCATGCGAAGGGTTTTACAAAACAATTCTCTATCCCTTGGCCATTTTCGCTTCACTTTGGTTTGGGTGTTTGGTTTTGAGTTTTGGTTTGAGGTTTTTTTTGTTTGTTTTGGTTTTGCTTGTTTGGTTGGGTTTTTTTGTTGTTGTTGGTTTTGTTTTGTTTTTGTTGGTTTTGTTTGGTTTTTTTGGTTTGCTTTTTTATTTTTGGTTTGGTTTGGTTTGTGGTTTTTTTTTTTTCTCTCAGGGAAGCCTTAGTTTAAAAATAATCAAATTTAGGGAGTGGTCTGACATCGGCTACATGCCTCAAATTGCAGTTCCCAGGCTGGATTTAACAAAGTATTTTGGAGGCAGTGGTGGATAGGTCCCTGCTGAGCCAAAATGGTAATGTAAGAGAAGGAGGTATCTAAAACTGATAGGAGTCCCCTAGTGGAGAAGTGGGGTCTTACTAGAAAGGTTTAAATTCCTTAGATTTCTGCCTTCTCCCCTACTTTAACAACCAGGTGCCAAGTAGATGCTTCCAGGCATGTGCAGAGGATGCACTTTGAGAAATGTGGCTGCAAAGGATGCTGGACAGGGTTATCACACAGATGTCTCTCAGCCTTTCAACTTACGTACTGCCTTCCTCGCATTAGCTCATGTACTACTTGATTTTTTTTTTAATACTGGCTATTTAATCTATTCATAAGACAACACTGAAGAGGAAAAAAAATGGAAGTTATTTCTGAGGGTTCTAAGTTTGGAATTCAGTGAGTTATGCATTTAATGATTGCTTTAAAAGAATATTTTACAAATCGTATTAATTTCTGATTGTAAAGCAGAAGAGATAACCTACTTCCTCCAAAAGAAGTTGATTTCTCCTCAAGCGTTGTTGCAATAGTGAGCAATTTCTCAACTGCCCACTGCAAGATCTCACAAATCATGACAGAATTTTTCAAATTGGAAAGCTGCACCTATTTTTGGTTTGGTTTTTCCAGGCACGTCAATATATAACTCAGTGCTCAGAAACTCCCAATAGCCTCTGTGAAAGCTCTCACTACTTGGGTGAGTGTTTTAGAATTAGGTTAATTTTTCAGATTCAATAATATTGGAGAAGTCTAATTTGTGTTTTCAAGTCTTAGAAATATTGGCACAGTTCTTACTCATATATCACTCATATAGTCACAACTCCTAGGCAGTTTGGGGGCAAAAATTTTTTAAAAAAAATTTTTCTATGTCATAATAAAATATTAGGTTTTAATTTTAAAAAAAGTCTTAATACTGTAAAATTATAGAGAAGCCAAAAGAATAATTGACTGTGAAAGTAACTACAAAGTAGGTCATATGGCCAAAAGCAAATCTATTTCTGTTGTGTTATCATATTCTTACAGAAGTGCCACTAATATTAAGGGTATTTAAAAAATGACAAAAGCAAGAAAAATTTAAATTAAATGACTTGACTTGCAGAAGTGCTGAGTACTCACATATCTGACTCTTCAGTAGGAGCTACAAGCACTTAACATTACTGAAAATCAAGGAAAATTTTATTGCTTACTTTTAGCTTATGCCAATATGTCATTATAATGCTAGGTTTTCCAACAATGAGAGTTTATGATTTCAGGTGACACAGAACTGTATGAAGTCCCCAAAACTTACAAAGAAATCCACCAATATCTTTTGTTGAAACTGATATGAAGGTCTTGCTCCATGCTCACATCCCAGAGCTCTGCATAAACCTTGGCGGCCTGTTCATGGATTTCACTGGTCTTTGGGCAAAGCAGAGGCTATGAAGACCTTGGACTGAATGAAATGCCTCCTGGGAGAGCTTCCCACTGTTGGAGGTTCAAGGAGGATAGGCAAATACTTAATCAAAGTCAGTAAATATGCCTAGCATAAACCTTTTACTGATTGTGAGAGAAAAAAAAAATAAAAAAGAGTAAAAGAATGAAAATAGTGCTCCCTTAGTCTTTTCCTTCTTGGCCCTGTTCCCCTGAGGGTCTCTCTATTAAAAACATTGTAATATTCATAGTACCATCTGTTTACCTGGTAAAATTACAACCTATGAATCTAAGACAATTGAGCTGAATAAAAAGATTTATTTCTTTCTCAGGAGTAAAAAGAAGTTTGACACTATTTGAGTGATACCTATGAGAACAGGCAATAACACAGGAAGACTCCTCTATATAAGCAATGGCCTTAAATCCAGAGATGCTGATCTCACAGTTTCTATATATATAGAAACTTCCAATAACATGTCAGTTGTGTGGAAAACCTTGAATGCTCTTAACTCACTCTGAAAACAATTCAATCTGGTCCTATTCTCTTCTTTTTTTTTTTCTTTCCTACTTTTTTTCTTTAGTCAACTAAGAGACAAGAATCTGCTTTTCCACTCTTACACCTTTCCACTGCAAGGATTGGCATTGTTGACTATGCCATGTCATGTGTTTTGGGTTTTTTTCTATTAGATTTTGTGCATAAGTTATGTAAAACACCAAGTGCTGGACTGTCTTAGGCTACAAAGTGAAATATCTCACAGGAACAGTTGAATCCTTTACAAAATATTCTTGTTTGAGTGGGAGTTTAATTGGAAATACCTTGCTCAAGAAGTTTAGTTTTTCTTAACTGAACGGGAGAAAAAAAAATATGCAGAAAACTCATTTTACCTGCCATTCTTGGAACTCAGAAATCAATCATTATTGTCTCAGAGAAACACACTAAAATCTTAATTTGCACTTTCAAGGGCTGCCATGAACCAGCAAGAGATGTAGGATTAGATTTAGCTGAACTTTGATATGACTTGACAAATACGTGGAAATTCACAATGTGTTCAGAGTATTAGCGGGCCATTAAAACCCTTTGATACTGTTTCACTGAAAACAGTGAGAGACAACAGATAAGAACATCAGAACGCTACAAAGTAGTCATCTAACCGACACCATATTATTACTTTTCCTCTATGTAGAAGACATTGGAATTTCTTTATTAACTACAGAAAAGTATAGAGCCTTATTTATGTTCTGATCCCAGGAGGAGTAGGAGCATTTGTAATTGTTAGTGTGCCTTCTGTGCTAGAAGATGACTTCAGCAGAGGTTTTAAATGCTCAGCACCTCTCAGTTTCAAGCCATTAGCATTCATCTCCCTCTAGGGAATACGGACTTATTACTCATACATGAAATGAGATGCTGCTGAGGGTAGCAGTCCTCAAAGCTCTTTCCAACTTAGTGTCAAAATGAGTAAGCGACACCAATATGTGTTTTCAACCTGAATTAAGAGTATGCTTGAAGGGGGCTGTGCAAGGCAAGGTGGCAACTGTCCTGGATGGCACCTGTTGCTCATGGGCTGCTGATGTTGCCCTACCTGTAAAGGCTCCTCTCCTAGATTATGTTCCCATTTAATCTGGCGAGACAGGATGAGAGGGTGAAAAGGCAACTATGGACATGCTTGTAAAAGGAAACTTCTTATTCATCCCAGATCTGGGATGTGACATTAATCTTGAGAGGGTGACTGTCAAATGCAAATGATCTTGTCAGGGTCAATGTTCAATGTTCCAGGGTCTTCATGGGGTTGTGGGTTTAGTTTGGAGCGGACTCTCAACAAAATTTCACAGGAGATGGGTCCCATGTTTAGAGAAATATTAAAACCAAGCTAGGTTTGGCTGTCATCTGATAATATTAAAATGCCTCAACGGAAGTTCAATCTCTTGCAAAATGAAAGAAATAGTTTAACTGAAAATTTAGAGTAACTTTCCAAAGGGTATTTGGACATAGCAAGCAAAGTGTGCTTTTGCTGTGCTCTTCCAAAGCTCATTCTGCCATATCTTCATTGCTCTTAATACCAGCTCATGCCAGAATTATGGCTAAGTGTTTCTATCCATATTATAAGCACATTTTAATTCTGTAGGGTAACAGTGCAAAGAGACTGTGCCTAGACAGAGGCCACAGTGAAACCATGGAGACTGCCACCTGTCTCAGCAAAAGATGCCATTCTCAGCTGCTGAAATGATTTTTGACTGTATAATCTTGCCATTATAATAAAAAAGGGAGGAATTTTAAAGCCAAATGGCATGCACCGTTCAAGTTTCTAGCTTCTGAGCTGTGGCCAAATGTGTATCCCAGAGTCCCTTCTCTCTCCATCATGTCTTAGCATCAAAAAAGACTCCAAAAAGCACAGGCCCTTTCCTTTTCCTTTGCTCCCTCTGTAGAAGGCAGGCAGCTTGCAATGCTGTGCTGAAATACGTGGAGTGCTATTTTGCAATCAATTACTTTTGCTTTTAATTCCTAAGCAAATAAATCATTAAGTTAAAATTGTAATGTATTTAGCAAATTTTTTAAGACTATAAACCCAAAAGTAGCTAAAATAAGCATTTTCTTATTTTGTCTGCTTTACCTTCCCAAGGCATCAACTACAGGACAAGTACATCGTTTTTTACTATCAGGACTAAATCAGTATGATTCCTGAGTACTCTAATGACCTTTGCATGAAGAGAGGGTTGAATTACTGAAAGCTAAAGTAATACATGCAACAATTACTTTATTTACTTTATAAAACATGATCTCGCCGCTGAGTTCACTTGTATTTCCTCCTGTTATTGGAAAAGAATTGAAAATCATGTTGAGAATACAGTATTTAATGTTTATTAAAAAAATCACATAAGGTCATGGAAGGCTTTATATTTTTCAGTAGAAAATTCTCTCATGTCATTTTCATGGCTGTGTAGTCTGAAATTATACAAGTCGTTCAAAGAACTGTGGGAAAGTGAAGCGACTGGATGGTAGTGCAGAGTGGAGATGAAGTGGAGAAAGAAGCGGTAATCATATAAATAATAGATGAAATTGCTTTAAGTGCAAGACCAGAGTGATACAGTATGTGCCCCACAAGGCCACTGTAACTATGGCAACAATGATACATGGACTGTCTTCATTGCAGATTAGCCATACACATAACCAAGTGATGGACCATACACGGTGTATACTTGTACTGTAGTCACTCTCTAGATGTGTTTTTATTGCTGAGTAGTCCTCATGTCTTGTCTTTACATTTTTAGAATGTTTAAGATATCCCCAAAGGGAAGCTCCTTCTCAATAAGTTGGGACCATTCTCCATGAGAGAGGGATAATATGGATGTGTATGTGTCAGTGTGTGCCCATTTGGGCACTGAGCATGGACATCAGGCCCGTGCCCTTTAACCTGCTTGCTTTCAAGGCTCTGGTTCTTGAGACTCACCTCTTTTGGAGAGAACAGTTTTAGGCAATATTCTAGTTTGGTGCATGTATTTCACATCACTTAGACTACAAACTAGAGAGGGAGGATTATTTTGTGTATTCTCTAACTGCCTTGTATTAGCTTTGACTGCAGTTAGGGATAATTACATGAGATTTCTCAGGACATGCAATTTCCAGCTGCCTCAGAACAGACTGACCTGTTCATTCTACAGATGGATATAGCTCTTTAAACCCTCAGTGTGCATGCCAGGAACATGAGGCTGAGAAGAATTCATACTGTGTGTTAGGTGTCTGCGTCTTTTACGATCTATTCCCTTTCCTTGGTTTACAAGGATATTTGCTTGTTTTACCTATTTAACATTGCAGTTATGTCCCCGTCCTGCTGATATTGTTATTGCAGTCAAAATGTAAATTGTGTCCACTTTATTAATGCCATAATTGTCAGTTTTTTATTTGAGTATGGACAAATACCTAGCAATTCTTAAAGGTCAATTCATATTCAGAATTGCTTGACCTAATTACAGAGATGAATTTTGAAATGGCGTTGTTCATTACCCTGTTACACACTGTGTCACAGTCCATCATTGCAGAGAAAGATTTCTTGCCCCTTTCTGGTCTACCTGTACTTTACAAATGAGAAGCTCCTTTTGTGGTTCACAGAGTTTCTGAGAAGCATATATTACATATATTTAGTCTGTCACCCAAGCAGTAAAAAACAGAGAACTTTCCATTCTTTAGAAAGCTTATATTATTGTTTGCAGTACTATCATTGTCTGAAAACACTGTTGAAAACACAATCATTTATGTCTGAACAAAGATACACAAAAGTGGCATAGATCTGTGGGGTTTTTGTTTGAGAACATCTGTACTTACTAAACCTGTAGTCATCTAGAATTGTTTAGGGTGGCCTGGTCCCTGTAAGTATGAAAAAATCAGAGAAAACTGAAGGAGAATTGCTTTGTGATAAACTTCAATAAAGTCCTTTCTCAGTGAAATCCTAGATAAGAATCTGCTGCCTTGGAAGGACATATTGATCACTACTGTCCTCTGAATTGCTACTGTATTTCCTGATTTGCGAGATTGTACCCTTGTGAAGTGGTTTCTTAGCAGCAGGTGATCCCCCAAGTCTGTCCTCTGCCATTACTTAATGGTAAAGTGCCTTAATGTAGCAGGTACTGCTAAATCTAACAGATGGAATGGCAAGGTTTGGTCTTATTATAACCACTAATCCAGTCGAGTCTCCACTTAGATGTTTTATGTTTGCTGATACTGACATCCCAAGTGGATGACAGTATTTAGTCATAAAAGGCTCACATAAATAATTCAGCCAAATTTGGCATGGTTCACACTGTAGCTACATAAAGTCAATTGCACCTTTTTTCATGTGTGGTAAAATCCATCCCAAGACTGAGAATACCTCAGCCTCGTCTTCCTAAAAATGTAAATTTAATTTAACAAGCCTGGTTTGTAAAAAACAAACAAACAAACAAAAAACAAAACAAAAAAACACCCCAAAACAAAATCCCCAAATCCCAAAAACTATATTTGCAGCTCTTGGAAAGCTCTTGCAAACTATTTCTTGCTAGACTGCATAAAACAAGTCCATGACCCAGAACTGAATATTAACATTTAATTGGCTATTTTCCTCTAACATTTGCTGTTATGCACTTTTTTTTTTTTTCCCTCCCTCTTTCAGAGCCCTTGGTACTGAAATGAGACTCTGTGTGGGAGAGGTTTGAGATAAGAAGTTTCCTCATGCAATTGATCAGCACAATTTCCTGTGCCTCAGGAGTGCCTGAGTGTCACAAGGCAGCAGCAGCAGCCTAGCAACTACCCACATTCTCCAGAGCCTCACTCTGGACTGGCAATGCATACAGTTGCTTCTCAACATTTCACATAATTAGAACATTTTTTCTCTGGACGTCTTTAATGAGAAGAATGTCACCTTATAAGCATTACCTGAATAACAGGCATTTTAAAAGAAACACTTGATGATACACAGCTCTCATTCGTACATCCTGCTCTCTGCTTTCACTAAATACCCAGCTGGGTCTTTGTTCCCTGGTCCTCTACATACTGCATGAGAAAAGCATTCCTCACAGCTGTTTTGGTGGGGGTTTTCTTGATCAATAAAATCAACAGATTATTTATTATTGTGTAACCGTTTTACAGAGAATATTGTAAGCAAAAATAAACTAAAAGAAGATGTAGAAAAGAACATACCTCTAGCAATGGCTACTGCTACAAATATCTTTTTAAGCAGCTGTCTCACTTTTCTCATTTATTCACTGTGTATAGAGAAAAATTACACTGAAATACAGTATTGTAAGAGTAGTTATTATTTTTCAGTAGTGACATTTTAAATATTGTATAACATAATATGATCCTTTTGTTACAAAACACGGAGCAAGACAGGACACAAAATTAAAGGCGTTGCTTATATTTATAGAAAGATTGTTTAAATAGGAAAATTGGAATTCAGAGCAAACGCCCAATGCTGATTTTTGTCTCAGTATTTCAGTCCCATACTCATTATCTATTTCCATGAGAAGGAAAAAACTTCCCATGTAGGAAGACCTGTTACATGAAGGCAAATTGAATTTTTATGTGTTTCAGCCTATGGACAATTATAGATGTTTATGAAGACAGCAGTATCACGTTCTGCTTAGAAAAGCACTTTAGAGATATGATGAGTGGATGGAAGTTTCTGCTCAAACCGTCTCTATGAAAACCTAATATACACTAAACCAAATGATAAGTACAGAATGTCTTCCTTAATATCATGTCTTGATTAAATCATAAGAAAAGTGTCCTTGGCAGACTATTTAATACTGCTGCCTCTGTAGTCAGTGAAAGCACTATGTATAACCAGGTTTGGATTCTGTACAATATAGAGCCAGATATTATATTGCTCTATGGTGTTTATAGATGACTAAACTCTCAGAGAGGTAGTTTTAGGCATATGTCTTAAACCTCTGAGTCCTTAAATGATGTTAGGAAAACACTTTCAGGGACAAACTTATTCATACCCTGTTTATGGTTGCACCGATAAACTTGTTATGGATATACAGTTTCTATACACTATATTGACATGTTGCCATTTTGCTTGCTCTCTTTAAAGTTTCCCAAGATCATAGTTTAGGTGAGTAATGGGATGGTAGAAGTATCCTGAAATGGCAAAAGCTTCTATGCAAGTTGTAATGCTAAGCCTAGAATAATTTTTGTTTTAAACAAAATGGGAAGGGAAAATCAATCTGTTTTGTACTCACAACGAATAATATTTTTTTCCAAATTTTTGTTGTAGTTCAAAACCAGCTTTGTTAGTTCAATGAAATGGTAGTAAGGATTATGAACTAATCCTTTTTGATGAAAATGAGAAATATGAAATAGCGTAATCATTTTAGTTAGACGTAACATCTGTCAAAGCACAATGTTGAGAAACTAAGCTAAAAGGGGACACTCTCAGCCTCTCCCCTTTATGAGCACAGGTCAGGGGCATACAGCTACAGCCTCAATGGAATAGTTCCTTGGAGTGCTTAATGAACTGAGAAATTAGTTTTCTTAGTTTGGAGTACTCAACTTTAAAGAACATCTGAATCTCTGATCGTTTTTACTGCATCTGCATCAATCAGTTTTGCAGTGAAACATTTATATTTGAAGCAGAGCCACTAATGTTAATCTGAATTGTATTTCAAATGCCATTACCTGTAAACCAGCACTGCAGAGCAGGGAGCTTCCTGCAGCACAGTGTGGCTTTAGAGAAAAGATTTAGGACAATGCCAAGAGCATTGTATGAATATCTACAATACTTACCTTAGAGCATAATTTCTAGCGTATTAAAAGAAGATTGACTCATCCTGTGTTTTAATCTGAGGGCAATCAGATAGCAATCTCACTGGCAGGAGTCCTCAGAGATCTACTGTCCCACAGTGCAAGCTGACATGGTACTAATTCAATGACCCTTTTTCCCCAGCTCTTAGAACTTCCCTGTATTTTGGTCTGGAGTTTTTATGAGAGGGATATTTGTGGGTTGTTCATCCTCTTCCTTTCAGTGTTCTGCCTCAAATTAATTTCACTGTTTTTTGTGAGATTAATCTCAGCTAGCTGTGAGTTTGAACATGTGGATAAGAAAGTTATGGGTGAGCTAGTCCCCCATACACTTTTCTGAGAAAATAGAGAAGAACAGACTGGTTCCAGTTTGAATATGTCTACCTGGCCTAATAGATGGTGGATGTCTGAATTAGAATAGGATGAATCACATCTCGGAATTAGATATTTCTTTCCTTTGACTCCAAGGTGAAGATATATGACTAATTCATACGTAGATGTCCACACTATAAATAAACATTTAGTCAGAAGAATTGCACCTTTGAGTGCTTTGGTCAGAATGAGAACAAAAAGAAAAGTCATACTGCATATCTCAGATAGTATTAAAACTCCAGATTTGATAGGAAGTTGGGAAACACAATCATACTTCTGAGGTGAGTTTAATTTTTAGGGCTTCACCTTACACCACCTAGTCAACAGTAATTTTTTTTTTGGCAGAATGAGGTCTTGCATGCACCCTGGGATTAAAATCTCTTGAGTCAATGAGGTGTTTAGTGGATATGAAAGAAGTTTCTTTAGAGATCTCTGGGTAAAACGATTTAAGCTGCTTATATGGTCAAGGTTTTTATGTCAACTTGTCAATCAGTAGCACTTCTGCTCCTATCCAGTGACTACAAGTTGAAGTAGAGTTCACCACTCCACTTGATTGTGTTACAAGAACTGGAAATGTCTGTTGTGAACAGCACTTTGACCTGGTGGTAACTGAATAGGGTTCCATGTACACCCTCTACTTATTTGGAATTGGGAAAAATAACACAGTGTCAAAATTAAGCAACCAAATATATGCCTGAAAGGGAAAGAAAGAAAGGCCATATCTGCTGCCATTTTATCTGTTTCAGTTGGCTGCCAAAGCAAATTTACTACCCAAATCTCTTTGCAAGGATTTGACCATGACTTTTTGTTGCACTAAGGGCATGAACAGCATTCTGCCTTTCCTTTATTGTGTGTTCATAGTGAAAGGAGTACTGAGACAGACCAGTCATGGTTGGGAGGGATACTGCTGTGACCACCGTATGTACACATACTTGGGAGAGATACAGAGAGGGGCAGCTCACTAGGAACTGCAAGGTCCTTTTCCCTTTCTCCTACAAGTAATTTACTGATACCTCTTTTTGAGGGTTTCTTTGAAAGCTGAACCTGATTGCACAGGTCATTTAAGACTCTGATCAGTCAAAACACTCAACTCTGTCAGTCCTGTTATATTTACCAGTGTCATTTTTATCAGTGTAGGGGAAGTGTTTAGCAGAGTTGCAGCTACAGCAAACATTCAGGCTGTTATCCAGATCATTCAGCTGAAAAAAACCCAACAGCAAATCTCAGCTACTTTTTACTTGGAGGAAGTGGAAAACTTCGCCCAAATTCATTATTTGATGTTTCTTGCCAGAAAACTTCTTTTTTGTATATGGAAAAAGAAAAAAAGGACCATCATTACCTTAAAATTATTTTTACCAAGTGAGCAGTTTCTTCTGTCCCCTCACCTTTGCTTTGCAGATATTTATCCTGCAGTACATGCCCGCACAGCTAACAGAAATAAAATTTAGACTCATTATCTTCTGAGTTGGAACTAAATCACTGTAGCAGCACTAATCTAAATGAACACCATGGGGCAAAGAGCAGTGAATCAGCAGACCTTTTACTGCAGCAAATTTTTCTTTGTAAGCATAATACTGTTTTCAGGATGAAAATGTAAGAATTTGTTCAGACAGCACACTGTAAGCCACTTAGATTCTCAAATTCACATTAGGAAACTCAAAGCAGATACTATGTGTTCACAAACCATCCCCAAATGACTCCACATTTATAAGCACCAGAACAGTGGAAAGTATGCATAAAGTTAGTTTGTTGAATTCAATGCTTATTGCTGCCACCTACATTGGATCTAAATTGCTTGAGTAATTTAAATGACACTGATGGCACACAGAAAATAAAATCCATTGAATACTGGGAAAAGTAGAAATACTCTCTAGCCACGTGAACTGTTTTTGTTGTGACATCAAGGTATAATCTGTATAATCTCCAGTTGTTCATGGCTGTATTCCTGCCCACCATGGACAAAGTTTGAGATTATGGGGTTTTTATCTATGACACATATAAAAAGTTAAATTGGCATAAATCACATTGAAATAACAAAGCTGTATTGGTGAACATTTTGAAGCTGAAGGAATAAAATGGTTTCAAACTGCAAATATTTACAGAAGTTCTGTCATATGGCACATGGAATTAATTTGTTGGTATTAGGAATAATGATGTTGGCTAATACCACAAAAAATAAGTATTATACTTTCATTGTGTCTTTATATGTATATATATTTTCCATCCTTCCATTTCTTTGCATAAAGGGACTTAGATGTTGGGACCTTAGCCTACAAAAGAGGGAACATTCTCCTTTGACTCAGTGTAAAAGTGCAACAAGTCTGTGGACCTGCTTTTTGATGAAAATGACAAACTGACTTCAAGGGATGTAGGCAACCCTGACTAAAGACACTTTATTGAATTCTCTATATAATGAGAAGCTCAGCTGTTTTCAGGATCAAACTCTCAAGAAAATTTTGATCCAAGAGACAGGAACAAAACATTTATCATGATCTTCATTGTTTTTTCTCTACTCTGAGCATTGTTATTTAATATTTAAAGGCAGTAATGAGCATAAACATTTACACAGAGAATAAAGAGCTCATTCTTGACTTCAGGAACAAGAAGTTTTATTATAATGAAAACAAATGGTAAGACATCAGCAAAAGTTTGGAGCAATGAGGAAGAAGACATTGAATCAGATCAGTTCTTTCATTCTATAACATGGTCCTTTTTTCAGTTGTATAAACAGGTGATATATAAATAGGTGTACAAACAGGTGGCTGGATGCCTGTTGAATATAGGGTAGAGATGGCAATGCACTGTCTACTGTGGGTTGATTCTTTATCACTGTTTTTAATTTTATGACGTTCAAGAAGCAACATTCAGAATATTCGCTGATTTATGACACCAGTATTAATCTTGTCAAGCTCACAAAGTCTGATTAATTTAACAGAGATTTTAAGAGTGTGTTAAAACTCTAAACAATATATAGCAGCTTGGGAAATATTTTTCTGAATGTATTCTAAAACTGTATCCTAATGCATTTTAAAACTGTTCTTCTGAAGATTTTACTCCAAAAACTAAAGGTTATCTTTGGAAAGCTATTATTGACAGATTCTTCTTGTCTTATTAAAATGAGAAATTAGATTCCTCTCAATTTCATTTTTTTGCATACTGCCTTTGTCTCTTGCTTTACCTGTAACACTGTAGTGACATTCTTAAGAAGGAATTCTAATTGCTTTGGACGATGTTTTTAATTGCTTTGTTTAAGCCTGTTGTATTGCTTCATGGAAAATGTCAAATGCCTTTCCCAAATACCCACACCAAAAACATTGCCACTGGGTCAGTTAGGAAAGAGCCAGTCCCATTGTTTTCATCAACAGTCTTTCCAAATTCAGATCAAAATTTGACGCTCAAAGCAGGCTTTGAGAGTATTAGGGAAATATGACATGACAGTATTCTGGCCACAGCTCTTGGAGACCTGGGCCTCATGTATCAGTAGGTTTAACAGGGATATGTGATTTTCACCATTGTAACTTGTTTTAAAGATTATTTAATGATGGTATTAACCCCTACTGGGAGAACATTCCTGTTCCTGTACTAATCTGTTAAAATATAATTGTGTTTATACTGGCAGTGTAACAGCCAGTTTTAAATTACCACGTACAGTTTCAAAGGTACACAATGTTTGCAGTTGAAAATAACATTGTTTAACTGATTTTGAACTCTCAGCACTAAGACCAAATCATGTAGTCAGTGTTTCTATAAACATGACAAAAATTCAGCCTACAGTTCTATAAACCTACTCTTTATTCCAGTAGGAGGTGCATATATGAATCTGGAGGTGGAGAATGTTTGACAAGGGCTTGGCTGTGTTAGGAACTGGGCTTCTATGATCCTTGTGAGTCCAACTCAGGATATTCTGTGATAATAGGAGCCATTATTGCTCCTATGGATGTTAAATTGGGGAATTCAGCATTGCTTCTATATCAGTATGAGGTTTTGGTCAACATTTCTCATGTGTGTTAGTCCAGACCTTCATCTTTATGATTTCTGATGCAGTCTGCAGGCCCTGGCCTTGCAGGTGCTCCGCTCTTAGCTCCTGAATGTTCTCTGAGAGGAGACCAGCAGGACTGAGGCCAGTTTGGATCCTGATGGAGGAGGGTGCTAATTTAAAGCCCTTGGGAACACACTTTGCCATCCAAGGAAGAGTCACAGAAGAGGCTTGGTATACGTGGAGTAGGACACAGAGAGGACTGTGCTCTTGGGAATTCCTGAGACATGTCCTAGTGAGGGAGAAGGGTTGTTCAGAGTGGTCTGAACCAAGCTCTTCCCAACTTGCAGCTGGTGACTTGATCCTCCATGTCTGCAGCAGCTTGTGAAAGGATGAAACATCTGCAGAGTCGCTCTGCAGCCAGAGGTAGCCATAAGGATTAGCCCAGCTGTGAGCAGGAGGCAGAATTTCCCTTCAGGAGATGCATAAAGTGCAAGCTGGCTGAATTGCAGTTGCTCTGGAAACCATCCTTTGAGTGTCTTTACTCTAGTAAATGTGATTTCTCAATCATAACATTACACTAATAATGTTCTAGGTTTTAATATCCCCTTTTAGAGTTAAAAGAGAAAAAGGAAAGCAGAAGTATAGCTGATTGTATATTCAAACGAGTGAACGTACATTTACCTGAAAATATATTATCTTTATAACATTAATAAACACTGCATTAACCTTTATTTGAAGGATTAATTAAAATAATTGCAAATGCGCATATTTGATGGTATGGGTGTCTAATCAGATTTTTTAAAATGTCTTCTGTTTTGCCTCGGGATTAAGATCCATGCAAAATCCACTCATGAGCCTTAAAAAACAGTCACAGTGGAATGATGCAACTGTGTAATATTTTAAGGGACACTTACAAATCCTGTTTAAGGAAAAATATGTGTTTATAAAACAAACTGTTTAAAAAGGCATAAATGCTTAGATGTTGTTTTTAAATCCTCTCATAGCTTCTTTTTTTTTAATTCCTGTAAGAATAAAAAGCTGTCTCCTTCTGTATGTCTTGTAGCTTTCACAGCTTTTTGCTGTTTGAAGTCACCTCTTCTTGTAAGCATAATGAGGCTGATGGGTTGTCCTTCTTCCCACACAGAAGGAAACAGCAAAAGCTTAACAATGACAAAGCAATAATCATCAAAAGTGGCATGAGTTTGTTTTGGGGTGTTTTTTTTGTTTTTTTGTTTTTTTCCAGTTGTTAGAGGGGATAAAGCTTTTGTTGGAAGAAAAGAAAGAAAATATTCAGAGGGGATAAATATCCATGGAAACATCTGTCCCTGAAGTGAAGGAAGGCAGAAGGCAAAGACACTGTACATGTACAGTTGGATAAATTGGTTCATTGGTATTTAGGAGGGATGATTTCTGATTTTGTTACCAAAAAAAAAAAAAAAAAAAAAAAA
>VWZF01000628.1:1163826-1254866 GCA_013396755.1 Sclerurus mexicanus | reverse complement strand
AAAAAAAAAAAAAAGATAATTTTAGACAAAAGATCTTTTGCAGAATCAGAAACTCAGACTTTTGATGACAGATTGTATGGGTGATAGATTAGTTGAGAGAATCAGAAAGGCATTAAAGTATCTAGTAAAGAGGAGACAACAGTGCAATCACGAAACCACAGCATCTGATCTCTCATAGATCAAAGCCATATAAGGTACCGCTGTACTTGTAGCATTTTGATGCCAAGAGAGTAGATAGTAATCATGGTGTTTTGGAGATGTCCATGAACTAATGAAATATGGTGGGACTGATGTTTCTGAACTGCAGCAATATGTTTTTTTGTGACTAGGGTTTATGGATACTGATTGCAGTTTATTCTATAAGGATAAGATCAGAGGAAAAGCAGTTATTGATTCAGACTCATGGGCAATTCAGAGTTATATGGCCCAGATTCTTGTCCACTACAGATCTGATTAGTGAAAATCAGAGACCAGAGAGCTGTGGGAGGCTGTTACAGATTACCAAATTTCAAGGCAGAATAGGATAGCACCAAACATACACACTTAGCACTTAAGACAAGAAACGTTCTTGTGGGAGGCAACTCTGCTGTACTCTTGACCGTGGTGGAATTTCAGGCTGGCCTAAAGGACCATGATGATTTCCATTCATGCACAAGCGCCCGAGCCCTTATACTTATGATCCCCTGCTCACATACAGCTGGAGATCATAGGTCTCACAGGGATGCCCAAAACAGGGGGAAACCCAACAGGAGGTATTTGGATTGTATCGTACACTCAGGGAGCTCTCTGGTAACATATTTAATAGGGAGATATTTTAGTATGCTGAAGCTTTACAACACTTTTGATGTCCAGCTGTTTTATCTGAATATGTATGGAGTCATATCCTGAACAACACATTTGAATGCTGTAAAAAACATGCACAAACTGTTCTTTGTACTGGCCATACACTGCTGATGAATCACATTTCTAGAGATTTCTCTCCCTCTCTGTTTTTCACTTTCATGGATGTGGTTGTGTAGAGCTGATTTGAACAAGTGGGGTTTTTTCCACTCAGACACTTCAAACTGTGTTTAACAATAAAAGCAAAGGGGAAGGCTGCTTTGGGTTTTCATAACACACTGCAGTGTGCTGGAAAATAGTCATTTCAAGGACAGGTAAACATAAGGAAATAAAGTGATTCTGCTGATGCTTTGCTTCTGGTGACAGAAGTTTGGCTTTCCTGGTGTGCAGAGACCAAATATTTGGATTTTATTTTTTTTAAAGGCTTGAAATCTCAGGCAATTAAAAAAAAAAACCAAAACAGATTGACATGTATTTATTTGTTCAGTGAAACAAATGTTGTCATATAATCTCTAGACTGCAGACTATTAGGAGTACAGCTCCATATACATATCACTTTAGGTGATTCAGTTAAGACATATTTTCATATCTAATGACTATTTAGAAAGATATTAATTATTTGCATTGTTTAGGAAACAATTGTTTGGCTTTTTTTGTTTGTTTGTGGACCTTTTTTTCCCAGAGATCTAATAAACATCTGTATAAACGTATCAGATCTTTATTACTGGATGTTTGTCTCTAGCCTTTTGTACTTGGATATTTGTATCCAATGTATGACCTTGCCAGCAGCTTCCCCTGGCTTGACCCCAGCACTGTGTCCCATCCTGGAGCTTTCAGCAAGTTCAAGAGAACCTGAACACTAGTATAAACTTTATACCTTTGCAATGATGAGCATACAGCAAAGTTTGCAGTGACACGTGATCATGTTTCAAAGCATAAGTGTTTGATAAGGAGGCAGTAAATAGTATCTTCATCTTTATATCAGGACAAAAAAAAATCAAGCATGTATTTGTATACATATGGGAAGTATCCTTCTTTAACATCTTAAAATCTATACATTTCTGTTCTGGTTAAAGATGTGATAGTGCTAATTTTCTTCCTAGTAGCTGGTACAGTGCTGTGTTTGGGATTTAGGATGAGAATTATGTTGATAATAAACTGATGTTTTAGTTGTTACTGAGCAGTGTTTACCCTAAGTCATGGACTTTTCAACTTCTCGTGTCCTGCCAGTGAGAAGGCTGGAGAGGCACAAGAGGCTGGGAGGGGACACAGCTTGCACAGCTGACCCAAACAGACCAAAAGGATATCCCATATCACATGGCACCACAGTCAGTGTGTAAACTGGTGGAGAAGCTGGCAGGGCCTGCTGCTCAGGAACTGACTGAGCATTAATTAACAAGTGGTGAGCAATTGTTTTTCATTTGCATCAATTGTTTTACTTGGGTTTTATTTCTTTCTCTTTTTGTTATTTTCCTTTTCATTACATTTCTTCTTGTTGTTACTATTATTATTGTCATTATTGTTGCTGTTGTTGTTATTATTAATATTGATATTATAGTATTTCAATTATTAAACTTCCTTTATCTCAACCTACTAGTTCTAGTTCACTCCCCCATTTCCCTGAGTGGAATGAGTGAGCATCTGAGTGGTGCTTAGTTGCCAGCTGGGGTTAAGCCATGACAATTTAGATCCATTCTAAATGTTTGTCTAAGCTAAGTAACATTGAAAGTGCACATTTCTTTCCATTCTCTACTACAAGACATGAGACAATTAGTTGAAATGTATAACCTTTGATTCCTTACATGTCATTAATAGAGATGAATTCCAGCCTCTATTTTCACACACTCCATTTCCTGAGCAGCTGCTTCTTTTAGCTTGCTTGTTTCAGGTCACTGTACAGTTTTAGGTCACTTGTTTGTCTTTCAGTGCACTGTATGTAATTTTTTGGCTCTTAATTATGGTTACACCTACCTGAGGAGACTAAAAGTATCCTTATGAAGTCCTCTAGAGAGTACTCAAGGCCTTACCCACTACAGAACTTCAAGCCACTCTGTGTAGTGACGTCTCAGGTGACAGAAGCAGTATTGCTATCTTAGCATAGTGTTGCATTCAAGCAGGTAGGGAGAAGACTGTGTCCTACTTCAGGCTGGTATCAAGGATATATTGCTTCCAATTTGGAAGCAGATTCTGTCGTCAGCATCTCTGAGCTCTGTGCACTGGTCTACATGGTGTAGATTGCATCTGTATGTCCCGCAGCTGTGCTTTATTCTCCTGTCCCTTCAGTCCTAATAAATCACAGCACAAAAGTCAATGGATACATCAAATCACATACAATCTCCAAAAAGTATCTTCACAGTTCCTCATGCGGCATGTTGCCACTGATTCCTCACAAGTTATTCCTGGCTTGCATTGTTGGAAATGGAATCTGCCTGTAGATGAGTGGGAGTGTAAATGAAGCTACTGTAGTTGATCATATTTTTACCTCTCTTGCATGCACTGATTTTTGTTTTCTGAGGGTTTTTCTACCAAAGCAAAATGTATTAATGCCTTATTAAGCAAGCATGGAAGAGTCTATTTACCCTGTCATTGCTTCCATATATTGTTCACATATTTGTCAGTAACATGCCATCCTCTGCAATACGAGAGTCTACTGGATCCCCAAATATATCAGGTTGCATTGTGGCTACTTTCCTAAACAAACTTTCTACTGTGGAGTGGGTTTATTTAGGGAGTCAGAAAGTAAGCCTTGTTACTATGCTCTTGACTTGTCAAACTTTGTGAAAGGTATAGTTCTGTTTCCAGAACAAATTTTGACTTTAGTCTAGGCATCAAAGGAAATCTTGGTGCAAATTGAGAACCAAGTAATTTTCAAGAAAAAGTTTTTCACCCAGAGGGTGGTTGGGCACAGGAACAGGCTCCCCAGGGCAGTGGTCACAGCACCAAGCCTGACAGAGTTCAAGAAGCATTTGGACAATGCTCTCAGGCACAGGGTGTGACTCTTGGATTGTCCTGCACAGGGCCAGGAGTTGGACTTGATGATCCTGATGTGTCCCTTCTATGATTCTATGTTTATGACAGTAGAGACCCGTTTGATTTTTTTATCCCTGAAAATGCTATTTTCAAAAGAAGGAAAATTTGAAATATTTTTTATTCAGAACGAACAAAATGTTCATTTCAATTCTTTCTGCTTCCCTGATATTTTGAATGGAATGTTTACTTTAGATATTAATGCAGTAAAATCAAATTTGAGGCATTTTAAAAAAATAATGTATAAACAAACATGTTTGATGTTATCAGAAGAAACTGAGAAAATAGCTTTAACTTATTTTTTTTACAATTTGGGGAAAACTGATCCAAACCCAGGAAATTATTTTAATAAAAGTGACTTTTCTGGTGGAAAAGTTTGGGGTTTTCCCCTGTTCATTCATATACTTTTTCACAAAATTTGTCATATTGTGCTTTATGTTTTTTGTTACAAAGCAAGGGAATTCTACTACAGCTGGACCGCATTTCTAATGAGATATTGGTGGTTCAGTCTAGAAGTTTAACGGTCATGATTTTGCTGCTTTTTTTTTTCTTCTTTTTTTTTTTGTAATTTTTGATGAACAACATTGTTTTAACTTCTGAAAAATGTAGTTCATTGCAAGATACATGTAAAAGGTAAAGGAAATGGAAATGGAAATGGAAATGGCAGTGGAAATGGAAATGGCAAGGATGTATGCCTCTGTGGAATTACTCTATTTATATAACACAGTACTAGACCCTATCTCAGCAGAATAGGAAAGACCATCTAGCCGATGAGTGTCACTGGAATGCAGGGAAAAAAAAGCAGGTGACAGCTTCCTATTTATCCATGGTGGCAGAAATTTTATGGCAAAGCAAACATTTGAAGCACCACTGAAAAAGCAATCTCTCTTTCAGGATTAAAATCATCTCTCCTTTTCCTTGATGACTGAAGAGGCCCAAGTAGGATTTCTGAAATAAAATACCATGAAGATGATTCAAATGGCATCTTGTTTCTAGCTTTTACATTATCTGTTATGAAATATCCTTATTAATGACAAAGTTGTATGGAATTAGATTAGTAATTCTTTCTTATTTATTTGCAAGATTTAATATTAATTCCCAAGGGTACAGAGCTGTGATGTGAAACAAATGTGAAAAATCAACCATATGTTGCACAGCTGGACATGGCTAGCAGAAAGCAAAACGTGTCTTGACCCAATACAAGGCATATCAACAAGAACTTACCTGGGACTGAATGTCAGAAATTTCTATTTTCTTTTAGTTTTGCAAGCAGATGGTGAATTATTTAGTCTGAAAGAAGGGAAACTGTTTTTAGAATTCCTAGAGAATTAATTGCAGCACAATGAGCAAGAGACTTCTTTGTTTTTACTGGAAGGCTGTTTTTGGAATAGGTAGGTCTGACACTATGCAGTAGAGCATATGAGAAAAACCAAAATGGGTTCTTTTTTTCCCTCTTTTGCTGGAGATTAGACACCTTTGAATGAACGTTGATGTGTTGATTTTAAAGCAAACTGCATACTCATAAAATACAGTTCTACAGTACTCTGAAAATGAAACCATAAAAATGTGATTGCTTGTTCTTTCCTGTAGAGATTTACAGTTGCTTTGCCTCCCTGGCAGGCTGCAGGGACAGTGGAAGCAACACACTCCAGAGTGGGGTAGGGTAAGGCATCTATGCAAGGAGGTTTAGAGAACTTCAGTTTCTACAGTGAGGCTTAATGTGTCTCCAGCAAGAAAAGCAGAGAGGAAGACGTGCAGCATGGTGGCACCCATTCACCTCTGCAGTGCACAGGAGGTGTGAAAGACCACCTAGTCTGAGCTGATTTGTATCTCCCACATAGTGTCTGCATACACTGCTGGAAGAGATTCAGTGAGCTCCAGAGCTCCACTTGGTACCAAACCCAGCTTAGTGGTCAACAGAACTTTCCATGATGATATGACAGGGTCTGATACAAAAATATCATATGGACAGTTTGGGTATTGTTATAAAATAAGTTATTAGAGAAAAAGTTATTATAGAATAAGAAGCCTTTTTAACTCTGCAGTGGTGTTTTGGAGTAGATCTTAGAATCACAGAATCACAGAATGGTAATGGACAGGGACATCTTCAAGTAGACCAGGTTGCTCAGAGTCACATCCAAACTGACCTTGAATGTTTCCAGGGATGAGGCTTCTCTTTTTATACTATTTTCCTAGTTTTGTGGAATTATGACTCAAAATGACACCTCTTTCAAGGAGAGAATACAGTAAATATAAATAATCATAGCATTTTAGTCATTAAAAATTAAATTAATTTTAAATAAAAACGAAGGTTATTGAGCAAGCCTTTCTTTCTAATGAAATATAAGGGGTTTAAAAGTGAAAAGGCAGGAAAGCAGCATACCCAGATTATAAATTTCAATGCAAGTTTTCTTTATGTTTCTCTTAGCCCACCTTAGAATACCTCTCCAGCTTCTGGAATGTCTGGCATTTTTCTTTGATTCTAAAAAAAAATTAAACTCCTGATTTACAGCTGTTGCTTTTGTTGGTAATGTATAAAGTACAGAATTCTGTCTTCCACAGCTTTGTTGATTCTATAGTGTTGACAATACTTACAGGCTTTCTGTCTGGCAGTAAAGGCAGGAAAAGTGACAATGACTCTGAGGAAGTAGAAATGCTGAGTGTGAAGTGTAATTTTTTTAAGAGGTTGTTTCTAGTGACGTGCCCTAAGGAACACTGGGTTTATTTTTCATGCTTCCTTTCAGTTTGGAAGATCTTATAATTTTATATTTAAACCAGAAAGTATAGAAATTATACATGTTTATATTACCATATATAGAAAGCAGAAAATATAGAAAGTAAAGAAATCTGAGCACAATGCAAAAATAGGAAGAGCCTCTCTTCCTTCATGTGACTGCCAAGTTCTGAAGAGGATCAAAGTTTACCAGCACAGCTGAGAATCATTTGGTGAACCTCTATAATATTATGACACAGTACATCCATATCTAACATTAACTGGCAGTAAAGATTATGTCTACTCTAGAGAATATGTGCTCTACACAGATTAGGTGTTTTATGTTGGAAGGTTCTTGCAATGGTGTGGTGGAGCTGCTGTGGAATATTACAAATATTTCAGCTCGATTTTGTGCTGAAATTCATATATTAGTATTCCCGTTTTACATTATTTCTGTTATTTTTTTTCTTTCACTATTTTAGGTTATATCAGTATTTGTGAACAACTAGAGCTGAGTGAAATCAGATATAGAAGTAACACAGGATGGACAACCCTGTGAAACCAAGGAGGAGAGTTAGTGCAAGTGTGGAAGGGACATGAGGCAGTAGGGGCTGAGAGTGTGGTTGGGTTGCAGAACAAGGTGGGAGCTTTCTGAGTGGTGAGCCGGAAGACGCAAGATTATAATCAACAAAGTTTATAGATAAACTACCATTTTCAATCCTTTATTAAAAGAACACATGAAAGTGTAAATTGTTGTAGCTGGATACAGGCAAGTTACACAACAGGATATCAGGACAGGACTGATCAGTGTGACACACTTTTAACATGTACTTTGGTTTGTGGGCAACTCATCAAAGGGAAGCTGTAAAATAGATCTGGAGGGGAATAAAAACCCCTTCATGTGTTTCTATTCTGAAAGACAGCCTCAAAACTGGACTGACAGGAGGAGGATGTGCTCAGGGGCATTGTGCAGATTTGGCCATGCAGCCTGGTAGTAGTGCCCTGTTACATCTCCTGCACAAAGGTGGCGAGGGCTGGAATGTGGAGAGGTGACAGATTCCTGTGTGCAGAGCAGAAAACTTGCATTAGCAGCACTGCAGAGGGATACCAGGGGGCTGAGACTACCCCTTGGCTTGCCAGAGAAAACTCACTGCCAATTTGTAGGGTCTTGGGTCACACTCAGGGCAGCAAACTCAGCTATTCTTCAGAGGACACAGTCTTGTGGTGTATTGGAAATGATGCATCCATTCAATAAATTACACTGATGAGATCTGAGGGGAGGCCATCCAGTACCTCCGGTACCTCTCAGTTTGCCAGATTTGATTAGGGAGCTGTAAAGGAAGCTCAGGTTGGGAAGTTTATAGCAAACAATGGTTGACTAAAAAAAAAAATAAAAATAGCAATAAGATTAAAAGCAATTGTGTTGACCTCAGCAATTATAATAATAAGGAGGCTTTAAATCATTTTTACTGTGATCAGTATATTTGCTGACAAAACCCTGTACTACCTATGATCATAGTTCATACATGTTTGCTGGTAAAGTATCAGATGACTGTTCTTCATCTGCTGATTTGAAAACCCAGGAATACAAGCCCCTACTCTCAGAGGCAATCAACCTTTCATGCTTTATGAAAATGAAAGTAGATTGATTTTTGTAGAGTCAAGATTTCATGTATTCCTTAGAAAGGGTGATGTCTGCCATCTGTTCTAGGACACAGTCAGAGCCTCTGGGGCTGGCAGAACAAGCCTGGGCTAAATACTCTGTAATGGATTGTGGAAAGGGCCCAGATTCTTTTTGATCAAGCACAGGAATGAACCTATAGCACCCACCAGCTACAGCCATAGGGTGCTGCTTCCTTCTAGAAATTTTGGAAATAAGGCTGTTTGAGAAACTGAGTAGTGAATTTCACTGAGAGTAGCACAGCTGTGCCTTTTCAATGCAAATGGGATGGAAGAGGCCAAAAGCAGTAAGAAGCTATTTAATTAGCAGCATCTTTAGAACAGCAAGTCAGTGACAGGCTAAAGCGTTTTCCTTCAGGTCAGAAAGAGTTATCTTTCACATTTCAATGTAGTTCCACAAGACAAGCAGTAAGGCCATTGTATCTATACTTAAGATTGTCTGAAATTTGTCAAGTAGGAAAGAAGAGAGGAGGGACGTATTTTAAAGAAGAAAAATGCACACTTTTTAACAATGTCTGAGTACTGGAAAAGGATATTATGTCATACTAGGAAAATTTTTCATTAATGACAAAAGTGCATATTTTTTTCCTCATCAGGATTTCATCCATCAATGGAAATGAGAAAATAAAGATGACATCCTGAGCCTACTAAAGTAAATTAAAACACTTTCAGTTATTTAATGGGAAGCATTTTTTTTTTCTCATTACTAATTTTATCAGCACCTAAGTATATTGAGACAGGGGACAAGACTGTGATGGAATTAGTCCTGATCTAACCTGAGGCATGAAGTAAGACAAAATTAGGCTAGTTAGTGTGTACACAAAGAGATGAGAAAACTTAATATATGATTCATGTAATATTGCTTATTAAGGTACATAGATAGGAAATAGTAGTGCCACAAGCAATTTCAAGCAAAAGGTAAAAAATAAGTTTTGGAGGGGTTTTTTATTGTTTTGGTGGGATATACAGATAAACACAAATGAAACTGTATCATTCTAATTGCTGTATAACCTCCAAGAAGGCTGTTTCTTATGATACTAGGTGTTGAAAACTGATCATATCATATGGGAGGTGGTAGGGTTTGTTATAATTTTACTTTCCATTCACTGAATTTCTCAGTGTGGGCAATACTAAAGTCCTGATTCCTGTGTTAACCACCAACAAAGAAGTTCTCATATTACTAAGTTGCAGAGTAAGAAGAATAGCAGAAATCCTTGCCTGAATAAAATCACCTATTTATTTTTCTAAGTCCAGATCACAGTAACTTTGAATAATAATAACTGTGACTAATTTTTAAGTTGGTTTGTATATTAAAAAAGTGAATTAACAGAGCAGAAAACTGGTTTGGACTCCCTATTCTGAGCTACTTGCCTCCTATGCAGCTTGGAGCTTTTTGGAGATGATGTTTTCAAATCATAAGAAAAATTGCTACAACTGGGTGCAACCTTAATAGTTAAGACAGCCAGTCCTTCCTTGTACATTTTGTATGGTTCTACATAGTTCAACAATGTTTAGCAGAGAAGGAAAAAAATTTAAATCCAACAGAAAGTCTAGACAGGATTGCATTGGATGGATGTTATTACTCAACAGCCGCCATGAGGCAGCCTTCAATCTTTTAGTGTCCATCTCAGTCACAGGAATAATTACAACCACGTAACTCTGTTAAAGGAGATTTTGTAAAGGAGGTTCTGTGAGGAATAGCCCCCAATTCTTCTATTTGACCCATACAGGAAATTTATTTCTTTCATAGGTCCTGGGGATAAATTCCACAGCTGTTTCGTTCCCCGGTGGCTGGTCCACAACTGTTCAGCTGGGATGTGACCTTCTGCTTTGGCTTCAGTTGCCCTGTGCCTGTGAACCATGATAATTTTACCAGGTGTTTATGTCCTGTCATTGAGATTAAAGATTTAGTTATTTCCCAGTCATTTCTTTTCCTAATTTGCTGAGGAAAAACTGGTTCCCCCAGGCACTGCAATATTCAAGCTAAACTCTGTTTATATAAGGTAATGTAAAAGTAAGGTATAGGATTTTAGTAGGCAAATAAAGGCCACTGAAACACATACCTTAGAGAAATCTTGTCCTCTTATGTCTCCTGTAGGCAACTGAGGTTGCAAAGATATTTTGCCAGGTCAGCTCACTATGGCTTACATTTCTCTCTCTTTCTCTCTTGCTGTTTTCTCTCTTGTTTCTTTTCCCAATAAGATTTAAAAAATGCAGATTATACTTTGCTTATGACACAAATAGTGTATCTGTACCATTTCCTGCATTCCTGATAATGTGTGTTGCTTTGTATGCTGAAGTTGTATAATTAAGTATAGCTCCCTATATTCAATTCAGTAGCTGAACTTTTGTCATGATGGAGAACTTTTCCTCCTCGTATTAGTATTGTCAAGAGTTTCTTTGGATAAAGAAAAATGCCTGTCTCTGATGTGTACCTCTGTCTCTCTCAGTCCCAGAAACACTTATCCCTGCTTGTTTTGCAATTCATGTTTTCTTACTTACAGGTATGTCCTATATTTCTACCTTTGCAGGCATTATTATGCAAAGTTGTATTACAAAACCCCAAAACTTTTTTTTTTTTTTTTTTTTTTTGTGGAAGTGATTAGGAGAAGGATGTATGATCTGATTCAAAGTCAATCTTGACTTCACAAATCTTAAAACAAATCTGGGTTATGGTCCAGAAGACAGCCCTAACACATATAATTGTATTTTTTATTAACTCACGCAATTAAGGTGCCTGCTTATGCAGCTATCCATATTGAAAAGAATATTCAAAATATTTTACCCTCATTTAAGTATGAGAAATACCTTTTTTTTACAGGTGTGATTCACAACTCTCTAACATAACATTGTATTTAATGGCTAATTCAGCTGGCTCATCCATCAGGTTCACTTGAAATACCAAGAGATTTCAGCAGCTCCCTGGCTTAGCCAATTGCACATAAATTTTGTTAATTTCCCCCTGTCATCTCATAAAGGGAACCCAGAAAAGCAGGATATTAAAAATTACAGCCTTTTTCTTTCTAGTTGCCTCCTCCTAGTTCCAAGTCTAGTCAAACCCAGCTGCTATTTAAAGACCCACTGAAAGCACACAATAAATTTCAAGACTCATCGATTCTGAAAATTCAATTTTCAAATAAATACATTGGTTCATTTGTTTGTCGCTAATTATATCAATGAAATGTTCCAAGCAATGTTTGTTCTCATTCCTTACCTATTGCTTACTGACTACTGTTAAAACAAAATCTGGTCTTCCAGATGATCCATACATTTGCTTTTAGCTTTTCCCCTTGGAATGTTGCAAGTAGCCTTGCTTTTCATCTGTTTTTAAAATTAGGCTTATTTTGAAAATTATCACAGCAGGACTATCTGGGCAGAAGAATTAAAAAAAGAATAAAAAGCAAAAGCAGGCAGATTATTGAGATGTATGTAGCTGTTTCTAGCAAATAAATAAATAAATAAGAAATACAGCACCTATTCTTGTAGCACGATCATATCGCACAGGGGACACTCAAATATGGCTGCCACGTGTCTCAGTCATTGTAGTGTCATGGAGATTTCGGTTCTCTCTTTCATGCTGTAACATCCTTTTAAATAATTTGAAAATCAGCTCACTGCCTGAAAATTTATGGCTTATCCACAAATGAGTCAGTATGTATATAAATCACAGTGAACCTAAAAAAAAGAAAAAAAGCTTTCAGAAATATCAGACATTAACTTCATTTTTATTATTAATTCTGTCTCAGTTTATTTTTTAGCTTCAGAAATTTCTAGGATTAGACTAAAGCTTTATGACCTTTTTTTGGTTATTATTTACTGGGCCACCAGTTTGGCAAATGGTTGTTTTCAAGGGAATCATTTCCCTCATTGAGTGACCAGTATATTTTAGTGATAAAAATTTGGAAGATGTCTGTGGATTGTGCTGAAATTCTAGGGACTGTAACCACAGCGCAATCAAGGTAAGTTACTGTATATATGTAAACAGAGTTGCTGTGTTTATATTAGTACCAATAACTTTTAAATATTTGATCACAATGAAAATATCAATCACTATTCCAAATTCTCTTGAAAGGCGAGGAACTTTTATTCCTATCACTAGAAATGAGAAGCTGAGCATAGAGAAAGTCAATGATTCCCCAACACACAGAACATGGGACACATGGGATATGGTTAATCCAACTTACATCTTCCTGAGTGCTGGCCCAGTGTCTTCATCATGAAATAGCAATTCCAGTTCTTTCCATTCTCATCATTTTCATCAGATGCATCTTATTAATGTTTTGTAATAGAATATAACTTAGCAGTAAAAAAGTGGAATAGCTTGTTCACTCTGTTCAACAGATTTGTGAGCCACAAGCCATGCTCCCCAGGAAAGTATAATAACTGTTCTTTCAGGGAAAATTAATCACTGGTGCCATCTTATTTTAGTGCTTTAAGCTATATGAGACTCAAAGCTCTGTAATATTAATATATATATATAAAATAAGAAATTGAAGGTACCAGTATGAAATTAGAGAAGGAAAAAAAGTGCACAGACCTCAAGAACTTTGCAAGAGATTTAGTTTTTAATCAAATCACTGTAAATATTATGACAGATCATGATGAAATACTTCAAGATCAGTGCTAGAGTTTGGCTTATGGTTATGTTAAAGATGCATAAAGATGGAGAATTAATTTGCTGAAATATCCTTTTGAATTGTCTGAGCACTTATTTATTTATAAGAGAATGTATGATACACCAGAAATATTATTAAAGAGCTAGTTGAAATTTGTCTAGCTTTGTACATCAAAAAGTTACCCATCTTGACTAAATGCTTTATCTAGATTCTTCTTACTGCCACCTGAGAGAAATAGTCACATCCAAGGGATAATATACTATATAGTTTGGTCATCTGTTTCAGGACAAGATGAATTACTATGTTCAAGTGACTCTTTCTCTCTTTGTTTATTGTAGAGGGATTCTTATTGGACGGTACTCGCTGAACTAGAACACTATGAAATCATTTTGCTGGGGGTTTTTAGGAGAACACCCCTGTCTGAATGGGGATTGCTGTCTGCTCTGGTTTTCTGCCTTTTTGCATGAGATGCGCAATATTTTTTAAACACAGCGGCTGTTATTATAAATAAATATCTAAAGAACATGGTCTCCAATATCACAGGCAGCACAGGTTACATGAGGAAAATGATCGTAACTATTACTTCTAGGTTAATAAGTGAAGGCCTTAAACATGAGACATCACATCAGATACTGGTATTGACATTTCACTAAATGGAGAATTCTAAAATCACAGCAAGGAAGTCCACTGAAAGTGGAATCATTCAATATCTACCATTGTATAAGCTCCACTGATCTGAAAATCAGAGTACAATGCAAATTTTCCACTGGAAAAGGTTGCTCATAGCCCCATCCAGCCTTGCCTAGAACACTTCCAGAGATGGGACATCCACAACTTCTCTAGGCAAACTATTCAAGTGCCTCACCACTCTCATAGTGAAGACTTTTTTCCTAGTGATTAATCTAGACTTACCCTCCTTCAATTTAAAGCCATTCCACATCATCCTCTTACTGTGTGCCCCTGTAAAAAGTCCTGCTCCAGCTTTCTTGTAGGCCCCCTTCAGCTACTGAAGGCTGCTCTAAGGTCTCCTTAGATCCTTGTCTTTTTTCCTTCTATTTTTTTTTTGTAAAAAAATAGAAAATATTTTTATATGACTTTTCCCTTCTTGTAAGGCACTGCAAAATCTTCACTGTTGCATATCATTTGAATCAAAAGCAGAAAAAAAATCTGAACTGTATCCCGAGAAAGCCTTGACATTCACATTCACTATGGGTATTTGATATGTAACAGTCCGTCAGGAAAATAAGAAAAAAAATGAGGCATTTTTTATCTCTTTCTTGATAGCACCAAATGTCATCTATCTATTTGAAACATGTCAATTCATTTAAGTTCTTGTATCACTCTGTGGCAACAAATATCTACAGTGTGGTTGAAAATCATGGCAATCTCCCTGAAGAAAGGAATAAACAATTAAAAGATTGATTTTGCTGCACTTGCTATTGATTTTTATTATTATTTGCTTCAATAAACTGATTAGAGCAAGAGCACCCTGTCCAATAGCTGGGAAAATTATGTATTAAGAGATAAATACTTCAGAGATTCCATGGTGCAGACCTTGGTGAGACAGCTGTGCCCCTGCAGCCCGTGGAGGTCCACAGGGGAGCAGAGATCCACCTGCAGCTCATGGAGGACCCCATGCTGGAGGAGGTGGATGTCTGAAGGCAGTTGTGACTCCATGGGAAGCAGGGTCCCGGCAGGGACCCATCGAGACAGGAACCCAGGCTGGAGCAGGGTTGCTGGCAGGACTTGTGACCCCACAGGGAACCCACGATGGAGCAGCCTGTTCCTGGAGGACCTGCACTAGAATGGTACATGGAAAACTGCAGCCCATGGGAAAATGCAGCCATTGGAGAAATTCATGGAGGTCTGCTGTGGGAGGGATCCCACACTGGAGCAGGTGAAAAGTGTGAGTTCTCACCCTGTGGGGGAAGGAGCAGCAGAGATAACTTGTGATGAACTGACCACAGCTGCCATTCCCCTGAACTGCTAGAAGGGGGGGAGGGAATGAAAATTGAGAGTGAAGTTGAGTCCAGGGACAAGGAGATGGGAAGGTGTTTTAAGATTTATTTTTTATTTCTCATTATCCTAGTCTAATTTGATTGGTAATAAATTAAACTAATTTCCCCAAGTTGAATCTGTTTTGCCCATGGGAGTAGTTAGTGAGTGATCTCCCTGCCGTGAGCCTCTCAATATATTTTCTCTCTCCTGGACAGCTGAGGAAGGGAATGAAAGAGTGGCTTTGATGGCCAACCCACCACAAACATGCTTGAGCTAATCAGAATATTTCATACTCCATTAATTCCACCAATACTTCACACAGCATCAGGATTTCCATGGTTGAAGACAATCCAGAATGCTTATGGTCTTTAAATATTAAATCTGGTTCAATAATTCTCTTCACAGCCTTGCATGTGGATCATTTCTGAAATACCTTATAAGCAAAATATGTATAAGCTTCCCAAGTAAAGAGGGTTGAAATGAAAACATAAAGTTTTCACCTTCCAAAAGATATTCTTTAGAAATACACTCATTATTTTGCTCCAAGAAAATGACATTTTTAACAAATGCACACTTTAAAGAAGTAGTAGATGATACTTTTTATTAAAATAGATTTTATAATTTTTACAATCAGATTTGGGCAAAAGTCAGCAAAATTGAAAAACTATCAGAAAATATATACATTTCTACCAACAGGAAATCAAAAGCAAATGCAATTTTTTAGTAGACCATGCACAAATACAGTTTAGCAGGTAAACCATTTGCATTTTAATCAGCCAGTATTTACACATTTACCTGACTCAGTGGTTTGGGGAAAGTTAAAAGCTTCTTAAATAGGTATTTTTTCCTGATGAAGAATTATTCTCTATCAAGTAAGCCTGTGGTTAGGGAATTGTAACACAAGTGAATGCCAGCCTCCATTTTCAGCTTAAATCCCTATCCTGGATAACTGCCAGGTTCTTAATAGCTGTTCTGTCCTCCTGCTTGGCTCATCACTGTTCACTCAGGCAAACTGCTGTTCCTCAGCTCCCATCTCAGATACTGTGAGGTGGTATCTTCTGAAAGCAGAGTAATCATTGCTCTAGTCTTCACAAAATCACACACTTCTAAAATGAAGTTGATAGTCCACTAACTTAAGAAGAAGACTGGAACTAAACATACCTCACTGATCTTCATAATGTTATTTATTTCAGAGGGCTTTGGGTTGTTTTGCCATTCAAAGTATTCCCATGTTAGGACAACTTCTCTAATTATGTAAAGATTAATCTTAGCATTTACAAAAAAACCCCCCACAAAACAAAACAAAACAAAAACATCCACACACACACACAAAAAAAAACCAAGCAAAAAACCACAAGCAAGAAAAACCAAAAAAGGCACTGAAATATAGCATATTTCTTTTGCTTAGGAGTGACTCAGTGACAACATTAGTACACACATGCAAAGAAACTGAATAAGTAATAGTATGTGCACACAGTTTTTCTAGAAAGCCATGTAAGGGCGCTCAAAGAAAAGATAGGTTTTGTATGATTTATCCATATTATCCTACCTCAGATATTCTACTTCAAGTCATTAACAGCAATTTTTGCAGGATGTTTTGGCATGTGCTACTGATCACATTTTTAATGTTCCTTGCATTCACCCCCAGCAAAATATGCTAGCTTTTCTTCAATTATTGTTTTTTTCTGAATTTGGACCTTTATGCTCTAGTCCTGGAACTATTGTAGTTATTTTTCCTTTTTTTTTTTCTAGTTACTCCATGTGCCATCTTCCTTTTGAATAAATACATTTTAAGGTCTCTTACATGAAATTTTAAAGAGGATTTCACTCCAAACTGATGAAGAAAAGTCTTACTCCAACCAGTCTTACTGGCCCTTCCTTGTACTTCTGGCCAGGATCAATTGAGGTTAAAATAACAGAGAACACTCTTAGGTTTCACAGAGTCATGGAAGCGTTACTGAGAAGAGACCTGTAGAGATTATGTAGTCCAAGCTCTGGCTCAGAGCACAACTAATTGCCCAAGTGCCATTATGCATCCAAAGTTATTATAGAGAAAATCCTGATAATAAGCAATAACATATAATAAGAAAATATTATTTCCTTTACATGTAAAATTTCTTTTAGGAGAAAAATCTTCTTTTAAGTTTTCTGAAAACAAAATGATCCTGAGAATACACCACTTCTCATTTAGGTATTATTAAAGGAAAATTCCAACTATTCAATTTCAAAATGCTAACTGTAATATAGAGTTACATTTTATAATACAGATTTTCTATTAAAGGATAAATGTTTTGAAAGTAGAGTTCAAAACAAATGTTTTGAAAGAAATGGGTTTCTATGGTAAAATTTTGTGTAATCAGTTCTTACAAAAATAGCAGAAACATTCTTGACAAAGAATTGTTCATTTTCTATTTTGTCTTGTCTAACAGATTTTCACTGTCATTAATTACTAGTGGGACCGAATTCATAGATAATGGCAATCTGTCTCAAACCTGGAAATTCCACATTTAACAAGAAGCTATCTTAGTGCATGGATTGCTCCTTTTTTTTTTATTTTATTTTCATTTTTTTTTGCCATAGGATTCTACGTAGAGAGTAGAAAATTTGAATATCTGCTCCCTTTCCTCACACATAGAAATAGCTTAGGGTGAATGCTTCCTATGATTTACTCAAGAATTTATCAACAATGTTACCAGAAGCAGATGTTAGCTACTGAGTTAAGGATTTAATTGCTACTAATTGCCATAAGTTTGAGATCCAGCCCTCAGTTAGGAATATGCTGGCATAGTTCCCTGCTATAGAGGAACCCAAACTAGAAAGAATCAAATCTTAAATATGATGAAGTTGACATTGGTTCAGCTGGCCAAATATTTAGATAGACCACTGTTTCAGTAAAATTATGTTTTCATTGAATTTTAGCAGTTCCCTTCTTCTGCTATATACTGTGGAAAAGAAGAAAGGTTTCCACTTTTTGATAATAGAACTGTAAATTTGTTTTCTTTTTTTTTTTTTAACCAAGAACTAAGAACACACTGAATGTTGCAGGCAATTGTAGTAAAATATAAATATATTCAAACTAGGCTACAAAAGAAAAATGGCAGCATCATGTAACTAAAAATGTTAATCCTTTCTACAGTATATTTCAAGCAGAGAACAATCCAAGGTTCTTGGTGGAAAACTACAATGTGTTATTTATAACTACAATAGGAATTTTTAAAAAATGCCAGAAGCTAAATATGAAGCAATATATTTCCTTTATTGAAAATGAATCATGGAGTCTTTTGCTATTTTTTATTTTATACATGAATATTTGAACAATTGTATGCTTTTTTAAAAACTTTTTTTATTTTATCCTTGAGCTGTAAAATCTTCTGCAGAGTTTTCTTATTGCGACAGCTGCAGATGCTCTTGTTCTCTAATGTGTGTATGGAAAGAAGGCCAAAACCAGTCTACTAGTACTTATAAGAATTTTTAAATTACCATCTATCCAATATACTGCATGGGGACATAATTCCCAATTAAAACATAGATGCACTTTCTGCTTGTGAAAGGCTGGTATTCTGCTGCCTAGCTACGAGAGCTGAAAGTGAATTTTGATTTATTGGTCTGTTACAGAATTTCAAATCAGATTATCTACTTCCAGACACCACACCATGCAAGGAATAAAATGTGGTCTAGTATGCACTGAATTGGCACGTAGCTTCTGTTTGATTTGGTTTGGAAAGTGTGTGTGACCTGAGGCAAAGGAAATATAACTAGCTTTTGATGTTTACAATAAGACATGGAAAAAGGGTTGCTTATTCAGGAACTCCCTCCCTTGTGCCCTGTATGTGTAAGGAGGTGGGGCTGACAACATAAAGTCCAGGATTTAATTGTCTCACACCTTTGTATTGTTGTTTTTTCCTTGTCCTGTATTGTTTGCCTTCACTATGCCTCTGTTCTTGAGGAAATAAAGTTTACTAACCATCTCATAGACCATTATTATGAGCTGTTTTCCTATCTCATGAAAGGCTGTTAAAAGCTTATATGTTCTTTATTATAGTCTCTTTAAGAAGCTCAGAGAAGAATTCATATTCTGAACATAGGTGAGGCAAGATTTGTCAGGGTAAATAATTTATTTTATGAGATCATCAGTCATAGCTGAAGAGAAGCCTAGCCACTTACTGGTTCATAAAACCTCCCACTGTGCTGCTGGTCTAAAAGAATATCAGTAACTCTCAAAAAAGGTTAGGTTTTTGTCTCCCTGAAAATATCAACATTTAATTATGTAGCCCATCATGGCTACTCCACTATACTTAGGACTAATTAAAAGGCTGAAAATTCAAACCTTTGTGCTAGGCTTTTAAGGGTTATAAAGGTGAAGACAAAAGCAAGTTTGTCTCTACCTGTCCCCTTCCCAGGGCAGGAAGGATGAAGGTGAGCACAGTCAATCCTTTGAGCATCCATGGCAGGTTAGATACAGGACAGGCATCACTAGTTGGAATCCCATGGTAGAGACTCAGGCTGTGCTACTTTCCATAGGAATTTGGGTCATCATAAGGTGCAAAAGCTGCTGCAAATTGTATGGTGGAGATTGGTACCCTCCCCCGAAATGAGAACGGGGAGGAACTTTTCCAGCTATCCTTTCTCTCCCCCTTATGGCACACAGCCCACACACTCATTTCTAATTCTCAGTCTCAGCTCCTGGAGGCAGTATAGATTTACAGTTATTGAATAGCATTTAAAGATAGTCAATAGTTTACTCAGAAAACGTTTAACTGCTTTTCTCCCACGACTGACAAACAGTGACCTTTCCATTTTAAACTCAAATGATGCGCAAAGAAATGACTGCACAAGTGGAAACACTGTCAAGAACCTAAAGCTAATTCAGAGTCTGAACTATTCGGTACCCTTCAGTTGAGCCCAGTCCTGAAATGGCAGGGTGCAAATTTCTAAAAAAAACCAAGAAATAGTGGAAGCTGGATAGGGGTAGCAGAGCATGGTAAGAATGTACTTATTTCACTTGGAATTAGAATTTATTTTTATTTTTTAAAGGTATTTTTAGCATAACTGAAAAGTTTTGAAAATAAAAAAAATATTTAAGACTTGTCTTCTTGCTTATGAAAGGCAAGTATTTAGTCTTTTTGGTCTGAACTGCCCTTTGCGTTAGAAAGAATCCCAGCACCTTGTGCATGCATACTGAAATGTCATAAAAGTATTCATTGCAGAAAAGTAGGATGTCTTACTGCCCCCATCTTGCTGTCAAATGACTTTGTTTACATACTGATTCCCTCCTTGGGGATATGCCTCTTTTGGCTAATTAAAGTTTGGAAATTTAACTTTCTAATCTGCATCTTAAATCTATAAAGAATAGTCAGGGAGAAAATTTATGCTCCTGTGAATATCTCTGTACCTCACAATGAGACCCATGCATTAACCTTCAAAGACTTCTAAGTAATGGATCAGAGTACTTTAAACACTTATGAGTGATCTCTTCTAACTTCATTAATGACTCTGCTAATTATATAGTTAATCATGTCATAGTGAAAGCTGAAAAAATAGATAACAACCATGTCTCCTCTTTTCATGGTTTCATTGCTCTTTTTAGTTTCACTGTAAAGACACAGGAGGATTAAAAAAAGTCAATTCTATACAAGTTTATTTTGTATTTAGCAGAGGAAAATAATTGCTTTTATGACAAGATCCAGATACTCTGTTTTAGAATTTCAGTCCATAATAGTGTGATTTGTGCCTGTTCAGAAGTTCTTTCATTGATTTGTTTCCAGGGTATTCCACCAAAAATTGGAGCAAAGCCACCGTCATCTTGGGAGAACTATAATCCAAATGAAGAAATGGCATGGAATTAAGTTTAGCAAGAATGGGTTGGACAAGAAACCCCAGTCCTGGCACAGAGGGATTATAGAACAAATAAGATGCTCTTTCTTCTCATCTGCTTTCTCTGTTTTTAACTAGCAGAACATAAAACAGAAGGCATGAAGAGAAGCATTTGTACCTTGATGTTACAACAACAGTTGGTGTGCAAGCAACAAAGGACATTTGCCACACTTTCCAGACCAGAGCTGCAGTGAAGAAGACTCATGGAAACAAAGAGGGGAAAAGATCCCACCTATGAACACACAGTATGAGCCCAGTCTTTGGCACCTATGATGGAAAACACTGAGAACACCCTATGTCTTTTTTTTATGCCTATGTGAAGAGAACATGAAGCTATCAACTCAAACTCCCAGATCTCTTTCTTTGGAGCTACTCTCCAGGCCCTTGTCCTCCAGTCCATATGTATAAACAGGATTACCCCATCCCAGGTGCAGAATCCAGCACTTGACCTTGTTAAATTTCTTATTTTCATGTTGTCCATTTAGTTTTATTATTTTGTGTATTTGTTTGTTATTAATATTACATTAAAAATAAGGCCAGTTGCAGGGAAGATGATCTTACTTTTAACAAAACCTGGATTTGTTTTAGAAGAAATGGACAGGAAACATATATTCGGTTCACTTTGAGCTGAAACTCCTTCTTCAACCAACTGTCTGGAAATTCACTGTTTGGATAAATGTGTCTTAGCTTGATCTACTTCCTCAGAAGTTAGATATCTCAGTACAACTGTCCTTTGAGAGACACAAAAAACCCCACTGCATGAAATAAATGCTAGTGTGTTTACAAGGTGGTCTGATTACTTTTGAAAGTCCTCATGATACTTATCTGAAAATATTTCTGAAAATGTTATCAGCTCCATCAGAGTTTGTGGTGCATCTTATACACTTCTGAGTACTTTGAATTTCTGCTTTTTAGTAGATTAACTGCATCTGATAATAACTGAAATCAGAATGATCCTTTAGCTTAGAAAACACTTTACTTGTCTCAGAAATTTGAGCTTTATGTTGTGATATCTTACAATGCCTAAAGGTACAGATACACAATCAGAATGAATATTAAAAAAATTTAAAAAGAACATGTAAATTTTTATTGCCAACAAACTTAGAAACAAGGACTATTACTAGTTTTCAATTCATCGGTCTGTATCTTTAAAACATGACTGGAATTAACTTTGTGCTGGCATATAAAAATATCACATGAAATAGAGAATAAAGACAAGGAAATTTGACTGTATGCTTTCAGGATTCATTTAAAAATCTAAACAAGTATTTTAAAAATTGTAAAATTATAACCCATGAGGAAAAATTACCTTGATATTGCTGTTAAATGTTTGCTATATAACAAGTTTATCCATTTTCATGAAGTAGAGTCTGATTCTTTACTTGTATTGTCTTTTCAACACAGTCGTGAGTGGGAACATCCTGATGGGAACATTTGGGCTTTGAGAAAAGGCTTGTCAAAATAGATACAAAGATATTTTCAGAGACAATTTAGAATAGTGAATACTTGAATTTTTCCCTATTTGAATCAAAGCAATGTAAGCAAAGTCCTCAGTGTTTATTGACATTATCAGTTCATTTAAAATATGTTCAAACTAATTACTTGCTTCAAGTAAGTTATGCTTGATATAATGAAACACATTTCTTGGGATTAATAGACACTGATGTTATCTCCAAATAAATAAATGATCCTGAAAGATAAGTTTGGCTTTCTGTGCCTTCACCTTCCAAATTGCCAGAAAGGTGATAGTCCTGATAGTCCCTAGCCCCTGTTACCAGCTCTGTCCATGGTGATGGGCAACCTGCAAGAAGACCTTGTGCAAACTCTCAGTTTTCCAGTTGTAAAAAAGGGGAAGATACCATGCCATTTGCAAAGTGCTCTGGGGCATGTGGATAAAGGTTCTGTTTACCATTACCACTTCTACTCTTCAAGATGTTCCACTCTTTTTGTGTGAGTATTTAGATGAATAAACAAATCAAATTACACTGCTATTAGAACACACTATCTTCTCCTTTAATATTTTATAAGAAAATTATTCTATATTAGTGATTACATATGCAGTGTGCTGAGTTGTGGAAAAGTATTCCCAAGAATGCAAAGCTACGGTTCATAAAATTGCTTTGCCTCAGCTGAAAATACTCTTAATTCAATAGACAGGATACTGAACATAAATTATTTTGATAGAATGTATTGTGCTGGGAAAGGAGACCACACTAAGCAAGGAATATTGATGTGCGTAAAATGAGATTGTCACTCTTTCTGACATAAATGTTATTTCTCTTGAGAACAAACCTCTATCAATATGCTTAATAGTTACAACCTCTAGCAAATAATCATGTTATTGTCTGAACACAATAGGCAGAGATAAAAGACAACATTCTCCTTTGTTTCACAAGTTAAGTGAAGATTCTAGTAGAACTTCTGAACCGGACTCACTTTATTTTAATTTCTCAAAATAATTTTGATTCTCTCTAAGTCAATTCTTATATTTTGTGCAGCTCCTCTTTCTTTAAGTTGAAGCCATTATTTCTTTTCATTCAGTTGTTATTTTTCTTAATATTTCTCATGGTAACCTGGGGAAAAGAGGAGTCTTGAATGTCAAATCCCACATCTCTTGAATATTGTTTTTATAGAAATTCCTTGGTAACTCCCATTGCACTGTTTCTAAATTTTACACAACAATGCTCTGGACTTGGTTCTTTGTTCTCAGACTTTTGAATTTCTCTGCCTCTTCTTCTCTTCTGCATGTACAGTTCCATTTTTCTATTCTTCTTTATCTTTTCTATTTCTATTCTTCTTTATCCTTTTTCACTGCAGTGCAGTGAGCCTGATTTCAAAACTGAAGCAGAGGTTGAGCAGTGACTCAGTCACCTCAAAGGTGAATTTACCTATAGCTTCAGTGACCTGTAAAGCTGTCCTGAGACTATCAAAATGCTGCTTTCATTTCCCCCCAATACCCATAGTCCCTCAAGGGAATGAAAGGCATCCCAGATATGCATCTTCAGCTTTCAGAAAAGGCCATGGGAAATAGTACAGCTATGGGCACCAAAGAGCCCTTTTGATCATGAAAAGTGTGTTATGCCTGATTATACAGACCCTAGAACATATTGTGTTGCTGAGAGGAGTCTCAGCAGTCCCATCAAAGGAAAGGATCAAAGGAGGATAAGTAGAGTGATAGTTTAGGTAAGGGGTGATCAAACAGGGGAAGCTTACTTGTGAGCAGAAATTGGGGATTATATTGTCAAGCCTGCTTTCACTAAATACCATGGAAAATATTTAGCTGGCTTCCTCTGGGGCAACTGGGAGAACGTGAAGTATTTTTCCAAATTCCATCTTTGATGAGAGAAAATGCTACACTTTGCAAATTATTATTTTCATTCTCTGTCACTGAGGATTCCCTAGAGGCACTGCAGCCTTAAGTAGCAACTTGTTTGAATGAGCACTGCTGCAAGAACTGTAAGAAACATGAAAACCCATTTGAACTATTGAGTTACCTGGCTATTACAAGGAACATTTATAAAACAGAACAGCATTTGAACACTGAGTTGGTATTTAAATATTCACTTTGTTCATACACTTCCTTCTTTTTCCAAAAGAAAGTGAAAATTAAAAGAGCAAAAGAAGCATCCTCTTTCTTTTAACCAGAGTAAATTGTATTAAGGCAGCAGTTACCAGTTAGTGTTATAAGAAATTGAAGTTCTTGGTGAGATATAGTCTCAGAGATGCATGAAAACCCTTAAGTGGAGGCTTCCTCAAGTTTCTCCATTTATATTCAGGATCTAAAAATGAAAGAATGAAATCTGCAGTTTATTTGCAGACCAAATAAGGATGTAACATACTAGATTTTTGGGATGTCCTTTTTAACCAATGCAAACAAACAAAACTTCTTAGAGGCATGCTGGTATCACTGTCCTCTAATTGTGTCAGAAAAATTTGTAAGAATTTGAGCATTTCTGTTCAGCAGAAGCCTTGACAATTTGAGATAAATGCCAGGTATATTTGAAAAAATGTTTTTGCCTTATTCACCTGTAATAATTTGTTTCTGAGATGTAAACTCTCAGCTCAGGTATTGCAAATATCGATTTCCATATCAACCAGCATAGCAGCACTAAATTTGGTTGCAGTTCATCACTTATTATAATAATGACACTGATCATTCTTTTTGCAAAACAGCTAGAAAAAAGTATTTGTTGGAGAAAATGTCATCATTGGCAGTCCAGGTTAGGTAAACAATACATCAGCCCTGAAAAATCTAGGAAGGGAGAGTGTGGAACTTGCACTTAAGGCTGAGTAAATATTTGTGGCATAAGGAATAATCTACTTGCTTCCTGCCATCAGGAAGCTTTCCTCTTGCTTTTCCTGTCACATTAAATATTGAAACATTCTGTGATCAGTGAAAATATTGGGAACCCTCTGTCTGGGTCTGCTTGGAGAAATATTATTGATGCAGGGTATGCAACACATTTTCTTTCTATAATTTATGGGTTTGATTTTCTCATACACCATTTTTTGCACAGAGGGGAAGGGGTCGAAACTGCATTGTCAGCTGTCTCTTAAGCTGTAGCTTTAGGTTTAAAGAGGCATAAAACAGTTCTGAAAAGGTCATTCTGACCAAGGAATCAATCCTAGTTACAGAGATTACAGAAAACTTCAAGACATGAAACTTTGACAGAAGATATATGCAAGGGTATGAAATTCTAGCAATCAGTAATTATTTTGCCCTTGTGTCAACTTTTATCCACTTCCTTTTAGAGATCTCAAAAAAATGGTCAGTCAGCAAAGAAATATTCTTTCTTGACAGTTCCAGAAGAACACATTGATTGTTTTTCAGTGTAAATTTCAGATGAAAAATAGTCAGGTGCTAATTTTGTAGAGTATTTAAAAATGTTCCAGATTTTGTTGTACTTCAGAAAAAGGCAAACTTATTTTACCTTCTTGACAGCAGGATTAACCAATATCTTTGTTACTTGTAAAATTTTCTCACGTGAGAAGTTGTATCATCTAGTTGATTATAATGTAGGATTTCTGGTCACATACCAAAAGCAAGTACTTATAATATTCCATGTAACACTTACTGCTCAGATTTCCTGTACCATTGCTCTGATGAATTTGATTACACAGCTTGATTTTCACAGAGACTTGGTAAACTGATAGAAAGATCTGTATACAAGATTTTATCTATATTTAGCTTCAGGCTGTGTCTCATGCACTATCATGCCACACAAAATCAGATTTAAATTAAGGAGTAAAAGAATAGGCTCCTTCTATCACTATTCTTCTCTTTTAAAAACAAGAAGTCAATTAAATGTAGAGAAAGAAAGGCCACAGATTTTGTTGATTCCCTGTGGCACTCTTCCAAAATAAGAAATACATTTTTAGGATACAAACACAACATTTAGATGAAGGATTATAATACATCTAAACTTTGACTGAATTAAGACCACAGACTTCATGCCCTATGCAACATAAATATGAAATTCTGAATGTCTGCAGGGTTCAGACAAGAGAACTTGATTCACGCCCAGAGACACTACCTTAAAATACTCATTCATGATTTTCACAAGTGCCATTTTTTGTGAGTATAAGAAAAATGTTTAAGAACTTTATTAAGAAAGGCAAGTGTTACATGTTTAAAGCTCATCTTTGAAAATAAATTTTATACAAAACAGAAGTAATTTATTCAAAGTTTGAAAAAATCCTAAAATTTGAAATTTGTTGAAGTTCAGGGTTACTACAAATAAGATAAATGAGCCTATAAAAAGTGTCACAGATTGTTCAGTTGATTGAATTATGGAAAAAATTCAAATCAAATGTATGACAAATGTATAAATGTAAAGACTTTCCGAAGCCCATTATGTACTTAACATGGTCTATCATGTAGATATATAATTAGGGATTTCTTAGACAGTTGGTTTTTTTTAATTGCACCTAATGCAGCGTAACTGTCTAATAGGTTAATGAGCACATAGGGATTCTTAAATCACAGATTGCATGGTTGTCATGTGTATATATTAAATCCATATGCTCAAAATGATCAGGATGATACAGAAAGCCTCATCTAGACAGGATGCTACTTCTGTCAGCAGCAGCTGTGCTTATTAGCAAGTCCTTTTGCCATTAATTGGAATTGTCAAACTGGATGTCCTTGACCTTTAAAGGGTAAAAGTAGGGACATTTTAGTAAAAAGCAACTCTTTTTAAATGAAATAGGACACTGAAATAATGGTCACATAAAATCAGCAGTAACTTTTGAAACTTGGATAGTAAATTTTCATAGATATTAGCAAGTATTCCATTCCATAGTAAGGTCACCTCAACTGTGTCTGAAAAGTCAAGTAATGGTGCATAACTTAGAAAAAACTATATGGGAAGAAATAAAGTGTCAAAAGTATGAAAATAATCAATTGTTAAATCCTTTTTCTCCCTCTCAGTGTGGTCAGAGATGGGTGATTCGTTTACATAAACTTTCTCTGAATTCAGAGCTGAGAGCAGATGTGCTTGGCCAGGTTGATTGCTGATATAAAAAGATTTACTCTTATCTTCTCAAGCTGGCCACGGTTCTTTCTTGAAATATCATTTCTGCCTTGAGAAAAGGCAGTCTCAAGGAAAGCGGTCTCCTCCCTGAAAACTATGCACCAGCCTTTTCTTCCTCTTCTGCCTTTGTTGCCATGTGTTTTCATCTGAAACTATTCAGATATCTTACTCTGATGTGAGAGATTGCACTGTGGATTGCACTGGAAACATCACATGGCCTCTGAGAGAGCATTAAGTGTTCTGATACTTCCCTCAGTTCTCACTGGTAGGTACTGCCTGGGCTGTTTGGCATTGATTTCCTTATATATTTAAGAATAGAAGATGCTTCATTTTCTCAGACTGGTTAGAATGATACTGTGTCATATACAGTATTTCCAGGACAAAAAAAAAAGAATTAATTTACCAAGAAAGGTTTATTTTATTTCTTCTAGCAATGCCAGTGCTGATACCCACATTCAAGAAGCAGTCAGATTTTCCTTCGCTGTTATCTCTCTGTGTGCCAGACAATGCCTTAGTAAAAAGCAACTTTGAGCTGTGTTCTGTTGTCAACCTTTTGAAGCACTTTGAAAGTGTGTTGAAATCAATCGGAAGTCCTGTTGCTCTGGATGGAGTTTTGTTAGGTAGGCACAGAGCAATAACCAGGAAAAGAGTGGGACCTTGAATGACACCGCTCATAGCACATGAACAGCTTCTAGAAACTGTTTTGCTTTTAATCAGGAAGCGAAGGGCTGGCAGCTGGCTGCCCTGGGCTATAATTCAGCAGAGCACTCCAGCATGTAAACCAATGGGATTTCAGTAGGTCCTCAAGGTGCTGATTCAGCAAAACCTGCCCCTTCCCCTCAGCAAAGCTCTGCCTCTCCACTGGAGAGAAAGAGTTCCTGCAGTGCTCTCCAGTTTACCATCCCTCAGGAAACGACTTGAAAGGTAGGTTCTTCTTTTACAGATTGGTAATGGAAGTGGACAGAAAGGCAGGACAGAGAGAGACTTAAGCCTCTTGCCAGGTTCACACAAAGCAACATTGAACAGTAAACTTGTCAAGATGCCAGGCAGTAGCAGAAATGCTACACCACTTTCCCTCCCTCACTTTGTTTGACCTGAACAGGGGCTTGGTTATTCCTGTCCTTAAGTCCCCAGCCAAGCAGGGGTACAGAAGTATTTGCCAAAAAACTGTGTGTTGACCAGAATATTCTCCGTGTTACCAAGGAGAAAAGTACAGTGAAATTACATTTTCTTATGTGCCACTGGAGATAACAGAAAGCCTTCTGCAATGCGAGCAAAGACTTGGCATTTTGTACACAGAGGAAAATGCTGGTAGGACTTTCCTGCACTGGAAGACAGACACAAAGTGAAAAATCTTTATTAAGTGCTCTGGAAGGATCAAAGTAGCCTTTAACAATAAATATGTAATTTGAACATCTGATTAGGGAACCTTGTGTGGTATGAAACAGCACAAAAATACTCTTTATATAAACATGCCACATAGGATTTATAAAACACGGAAAGTAAAAGCTTCTAACATGGTTAGGGAAATTTTGTGAGTTCAAAAGTGCTTTGGAACCTAGGTTTAGAATTTTAAGAGCTGAGACCACTGAGTTTTAGGACTTTACCCCAAAAGAAACATGTCCCTGGTATTGCACATCTAGGTGTCAGAAGTCAGTAGAGTTCACAGTGCTGAGTTAGGTACTTGATTCTCTGTGTACTAAATGGGAGTAGTGCATGGCACTGGGCCACAGAGCACCCTTCCGGAGACAGCTAAGATGGACAAGCGGATGAAAAGACGGTGTTAGGAGTAAAACTGCCCATGGGTGAGCAGAAGCTTTGAAGTTCAGTGCAAGCTTGCAACAATTTGGTGCGCAAACCTTATCAACTTTGAAGAACAAGACCTGCAGTTCGGTCTCTGCATCCTTTCAGTTGAAGATGGACAGCCCTGCAGAGCCCAGGGCCAGGAAACAAGCAAGGTGACTCTTTTCCCCTTCTCTTTCTAGCAGGATGGATGTGATCCAGCTAATCAGCTTTCTACATCCTGAAAGAATCGTCTTACTTAATATCTATTTACTGTGCATAGGTTTTTCCTGTTCTGCCCATGAATCAGGACTGTTATCCAGTAGCACAATGAGCCTTAAGATTATGGATATTTAAATTTTAGAACTAAAGAATTACTTTGAAAACAGCATACTAAGTTTTGAGGCTGTTCATACTGTGTGAATGCAATTCTGAGGAATTTGCTAACCAGAGCTGGAATGTAACAGGAGGTGATGCTCTATGAATATATTTTAGAATATCAATCTTATTTGCAGACCAGGCTAACAAATTCCCTTGATGAGATTATTGCTTTATTATCTAAAATGCCTTCTAGACCCCAAGTATTCAATATTTCTGAAAATTCATTTTATCTTTCACTCTGTTTTTTCATATTGCTATGCCAACAGATTATTAGAATACCAAATGGAAATGAAATATTACCTCTTATAGATGTGCTTGCAATATAACCAGCAATGTACTTGACAAGCTTGAGGAATGAATGAGCACACATATAGACTGAAGCATATTTTGTATCAGTTTCCACATAGTACACCTTTCTTTTAATTCTGACATGTTCTTTGGTAATATTGTAATGGACAGCAAACCCATTTTTATCATGATGTTCAGATTCAGACTCAATTATTTACTCACTGAAAATGAGAAAAGCACAGTACAAACCAAGATGAAATACTACTTTGCAGAAGTCTTTGCTCTCAAAATTATTTTTTCATAATATTTGAAGATACAAATTGTGAATCAATAATATATTTTGAGCATTTAAAATAGTTATCTCATGCATGATATATTACTTGTAAGAAATGAAAGTTTATTTGTCCTTATAAAAGGACTTGCAAACCACATCTTGTAGTAAAGGCCAAAATTTTAATCTTCATCCCACAGTTAAGCTTATTTATAGGAATAATTAATGCCAGATCTAACAGGTACTTACCTAAATGTCAGTGTCTCTATGACTTTCATTGCAAAATGAGTTTCTTTAGTTCTACAGTATGGTATCTATGTATAATATTTCAGAGTCTTATAATGTTGCTAATATTAATTCTTTGTTTATTAGCCCTAGGTTTAAGAAAAAATAGCAGTTTTAATTTCTGGGTGGAGGGGGGAAGACTAGTCTCTGAAGGTATTTTTCTGCCTCCTGTGAACACAACAAATCATTCTGTATAGCATTATGTTCCTATCCTATCCTGCCAGCAGAAGAAATATGCCCAAAGAAGAGTCTTGGTTAACACTGTTCCCTCTGTGTTTTATCTGTTGGTAACTAAGTCAGTAATTGAAGAGTTTCTGGTCCAAAATCTGGACCAGAAATCACTAATTGCTAGTATCTGTTTGCCACCCCCACCTGCCCTTAGCCTTATCTTTTACCTAGACAAAAGAACTTGTAAACTAAGACTGTCTCCCAGCAACCTGGAAATGTGATAAGGAGAAGAATCAAGCATTTTAAAAAAAAAAAAATCAAGATGTTGAGTTTTTAATTTTTACCTGTGGGAGAGCTTTTTCTTTGGGAAATTCTCTGCTACAGAAGTCTTTCATGGTTACTCGTGGTTACTATTGTACCCTGATATATAGAACTATAGCCGGTCTTTAAAAGGTTTTGCTGTTTTACTCATTCTTCAGTTTCACCTTGCCAAAAACTATTCTATCAAGCATTAGGAAGCAATCTTGTTGGAAATTTAATTGGAGAACTCTAATTCTGAGACATTTAAGAATAATTGTTTCTGATCCGTTTTATCACGTTCCTCTCCACTGAAGTGCTTCACAGTCATTAACTGTTAGAATATGTGGTCATCTTAAAGTGTCTCTCATGAGCGCTTATTTTAGATGGAGAGGCCTAGCTTTCTCCATTGACTCTGAGCAGAGTTTATAGGAGGGCATCCCATGCTAAACAGCTTGTCTTAAATAGCTAGTATGGAGCTATGTTTTGGATTTATGCTGAAAACAGTATTGATAAGCCAGGGATGTTTTCATTATTGTTGGGCAGGGCTTATGCAGAGTAAAGGCTTTTTCTCCTTCTCACCCTGTTCCACCACTAAGGAGGTTGGCTGGGCATAAGGAGCTGGGAGGGGACACAGCTGACCAAAAGGACATTCCATACCATATAACATTATGCTCAGTGTATAGACCTAGGGGAAGAAGAGGGAAGAGGTGGATATTCGGAGTGATGTTTTTGGTGTTCCCAAGTCATTATTATGTACTAGAAGCCTGCTTTCCTGGAGGTGACTGAATACCTGCCTGCCTATGGGAAGCGGTGAATCAGTTATTTGCTTTGCTTTGCTTGCATGTGCAGCTTTTCCTTTGCCTATTAAACTGTCTTTATCCTAACCCATGACTTTTCAACTGTTCTCACTTTTACCCTTCCAGTTCTCTCCCCCATCCTGAGGATGTGTGTATGTGTGAAAATTTTCTGTGCAAGTAGCCAGTAAGAAAAGGAGAGCCTTTAATTCACCACACAAACAGACAAAAATCTCTGAGGAGCAGAGGAAACCCCCAGTTAGGGAGTTTTTCTGTATTCCCTGGAAAAAAAAAATAAAAAAAGAAAAAGGTAAATTTAAGATCTTTTGAGTGGTCATTTTTCTGTCTATAACTCATGAAGTTCATTACCTGTTAGGACTGGTAGTTGGTTAGACTGTAGCATTACAACTTCATGATCAGGCGTTTAAATGACAGGGTTTTGTTTTGTTTCATGACTGGATGATTGAAGCTTTATGATCAGGAGCAGAACGTCATTAAATTGACTCTTTAATAGGAAGGCTGAGTGTAGCTTGCAAATTAAAAAAAAAGACAGGGAAACAACAAGATATTGTTATTATTACTAGGAAAAATATATTATTTTAATACAACCTGGATAAAGTCAGATTTAAATTTTCTTCATAGTCACAGACAGCTAAAGGACTGCTGTTGACAGGTAGCATTCATGTTGCCTGTAAAGCTCTGGACTAGACGTTCCTACATAGGCTATTTTAGAATTACCCACATTACATTACAATGGGTAAAATATACCAATCCTGTGAAAGAAGGCAGTTGTTTTTCTTCAGTGAACTGCATTAATGTGGTTAATGATCTCTTGGATTCTAGAAGAACAGTTTTTTGGGGGATATATTCCCCATTCAATACATTTTCTTGAAATGTCTCAAAGATATTTTCTGTTTTTCAACGTGCAGGGGATGCACACCATCCCTTCCAGTGATGATCACACACAGAGCTTGCTACAATGCAAAGTGCAAAGCTCAATCCCAGCAAAGGAGCTGCTTTCTCATTCAGTCAATTGCCTGTATACCAGTTTTCCAGACAGGTTCTCGTTGATGGGTTAAATTACCTGTTTAATACAGAATAATATTCTTCCCCCTGAATGTCTTTCAGCACAGTCAGCAACACACTTGTGCAAGTTTTCCTTCCACTGAGCTGTAAAGAACATTTGGGATGCCTGTGTAAATTCTTAAATGTTAATGTGTTATAACAAATCTTTAGGAATCTTTGGCACTCAGCTGTGCTCCTTAGGTTTGCCCTGCATGTCAGAGTCTTGCTGGTTACCTCTGGTTATCAAAAGTCGGTTCATCTGTCTTTTGGACTCTGTGCTGGGAGCTCTTAACTTGGCATGAGTGTCTTCTAATGGGACATGTTTGGAAGAAATAATGATTGGTTTTGAAGAAATAAGAATTTGCCTTGAAAAATGTTTTTCAGGAGTCAAGTTGTTCATCGCCCAAATGTCCACAATTATGAAGATGCAAACATGGTTAAACCAAGTTCAGTATATAATTTTCAAGATCTAGATTTTTTTTTCATGTTACTTTCAATATTGATCACATGCCAGAATAATGAAAATGCAAGTTCAGGCACTTAAAGTCCTCAAAAAATGAAAAATGTCATGTCTATTCTGTAGTCCTTTGGGTCTCTTGAGCTGCTATTACTGCGTACATATTCCAGGCAGTCTAAAGCACATTATTTTATTCCTCTTTTTAAAGTGATGTGAGGCAGAGAAAAGGAAAACAACAAAGTCTGAAGTCATGCAGATCTGTAAGATTGTTAAAATAACATTGTCAATTACTTTCTTAGAACAGAGCAGAAGGGTTGTGGTGGTGGTTAGTGGAACTCCGTAACAATGTACTTCTTTGGAAATTATTGATTATCGCAGAGAATCAGAATTTGAACTGAAGTATTAGCTAAGTAATCCCAGATCGATTTTCTCTTTACTGAGAAGTCTTGTAAGCAAAATTATAAAGGAAAATTTTAAATAGGAACAAACTATTGAAAAGGAAATGTAGAGGGTCAAGTTTTGGTAGGAAGAAGTTATCATTTCCCCAAGAATGATGAAAAGTGTGGAGACAATCCAATGATAACAATTGCAAATGATAACATTAAAAGCAATAAAATCTGTATTAAATACCCAAAAGTGGAAGTAGAGAGGAACTGATGTTACTTGGAATTTACTAAATGCAATATAGATAGAAGTGTAGCTAAATACAGACAAAAATCTATGTCAGGAGAAGTATAAATTATGAAAAAAGCATATATGTTCAATAAATGTTTCTGCCTTTTATTTGTAAAATAACAGAGTTATGACATTTGTTTTCAGAGGAAGACTATACCCTTTCCAATTTTATAGTAGCCAGGAGACATGTAATTCACATCTGTCCAGAGAGAGATATCTTAAATATCAGCCAGTTTTGACAAGTTGAATCCAATCTGTTCGAGATAATCTTTGGTCTTTTAATATATCACAGAAATTCAAAGAGAAATAGAATAATTCCCTGAATTTGAAAAGAATAAGGGCCTAGGGAACTGTTGGCTGACCTGACTCAAATTAAAGGGAGAAGGTTGGAGCTTGGTATAAGCATTAGCTGACAACAAAATCAAAACATAACAGTAGAACAGAAGTACTTCAACGAAGTTTTTTAAGAGTAAATCTCATTTCAGTTCTTTGAGATTAGAAAATTGTTTAATAACAGCAACATAATAAACTTCAACAGGTTTGGTATCACCATGAGTACATTAGCACTCTAGAGCACTAATGAAATTCATGTTAAATGGATAATAAAGAGAGAAAATTATTGCCAATGGGTATTTGTCCTGAAATAGAGGTCCTGGGAGGATTAAGACCAGCCTGACACTTAGCATTTTCATCAGTGAAGGTGTCCATAATAAACATTGCCCAAAATGTGAATGTAAATGCCACAAGGACTTGTAGAAGAGAAATGTGAGATTCATCACATAGAAAGCTCCGTATTACATGATAAGAGAGCCCCCATTTGAACAAAAAAATGGAGGCTTTAAACACAGGAATTTGAAAACCTCTAGGAGAAGCAAGTACCTGCACAAGTGGAGATGGCATACTTATAAGCCAAGGAATGACTTGTAAACTATCTAAAAGTGCAAGGGAGAAAGGAACCCAATTACTGATAGAGGATGTGCCAGAGGGTTTGAACACAGCTCCTGAATGGATAGGCAAGGGACTAGTGAGTAGAAGGAGGGAGATAATGCTGGTTTTGGAGACTGCCACAGTCAGAGCATTAGTATAATGATCTGATGTACATATTTAACAAATGCTTTGAGGGAAAAATGTTGGGAAGAAATTTTGGCATTTGAATGAGGTAAAGAAAAAATTCAGACATAAGCTAACAGATAGCATAAACAGTTGCTGAATGCAGAGCACTAAATTGTTGCTTGTATTGTTTGATTTATAGAACTTGACAAAAATTCCCTGTGAAATGCAGAAAGGTGGTTCTTAGCTTTGCAAACACATTTTTTACAACATAAAACACTCAGTGTATATTCCCCAGACTAAGAATGGAGAAAGGCTAACATTTTCTGTTATTTATTTTTAACTGCCACATTATTAAAAAGAACTGAAACTGCTACAGTACTGATGTTAGAAATGCAGAATTCAGCACTTGTTGAAATCAACACAAACATTCCTACTTCTTACCTGTCTCCAGCTATTAATGTGGTGCAGAGTTAATATGTATAGCAATGGGTGAGGTCCAAGTCCATAAATAAAGCTTCTAGATGATATTATAATGCACATAACAGCTAGTAATAATGAAGTATGATCCCTGGAGTATTTCTTTGGAAAATTAGCTGTGATTTGCCTGCCTCCGATATTTCAAATTCATATTTAAACTCATTTGAGAGGAACGAGATGGTTATGAAACCAAGTTTGTTCTTATTCTCACACCTCATGACCAATTTCTACAGTAAATAAACATATAGAATCACATAATTCAGGCTAATTGGACAGATCTTTTTTTAATAGGATTCACAAGACAAAAAAAAAAACCCGTCCCACAGAGAACTACCTCTCCAATATTTTGTGGGGTTTTATTTTGTTCTTATTTTTTAACCTAACACATGTAGGATCTCTCCTCAGGGGTTGACCCTTTCAACAGAGACAGTGATCTAGTCTTTGTATTCCAAACACCTGAGTCTAAAAAATTATTCACTGTAGAAACTGCTTTCGACAGTGCCTTTTTATAGCCTTTCTTTAAAAGTTATGGATGACTTTGTTTTTACAGTGAAGGGGGAAAAAAAGTAATAAGAATTCTATATCTCATTACTGAACAGACCATTTTCTTAATTAGCTCTTTCTTAAGTTTTCTTAAGTTTCTTAGTTGAAATGCATTCCTTTTTATCTGTATGTTTATCCGGATGCATTTAACTAGATGGCCTGAACAGTGATTGTGTAATGAGCTATATAATTGATTTAGGATATGTACTTAATAGCAGGCAGGTGGTTGAGGTAACCTATTATAACTGCAGGATTAGATTTTAGTAATGTGCTTCCTCTCCTATCTTTTTTTTTTTTTTTCTCCCAAGAGAACAATGGCTTAAGTAGCTGGTTGGGTAGCTGTTATCATAGATATTTTACATGTATCTAGTGGAACAGGACTCAGATAACACTTAGGGTATGTCCATTTGATGTAAATAATGAACCAAAGCATTATGCCTTAGCATTTTGCAGAGTAATTACCCAAACTGAATAATTCAAAATAGGCTGTCGGTAGATTTAAAATGTGAATGATAAGCAGCCTGTGTAAAATTGCTTGGAGAAATACGGCTGCTATTACCAAAGCATTCCCTAGTCTATAGTGGGTCTGATTGTAGGATTATGTGCATAAGGTCACTTGCAGCAGGGAGACTTCTCAAACTGAAGTTCTTAAGTGCCTATCATCTGCAACACTAGAAATTGCTATGATTTTTTTTTTCTCACTTTCATTCCTCTCTCTGCTTCATGTGTATTGCTTTCAAAACCTCTGCCCCTCTGTGTTGCCTGAAATCCCAGCTTCATACCTCTGTGTCCACCCACATAGGTTTGCATTCAGAAGGCTGCAGAATATCAGATTACCTATACAATTCAAAGTAGAATATTGATTCTGTGCTCTTCTGCTTCAAAAGAAAAAAGTAAATCTGAACTTGCAGTACAAAATATAATATGCAAAATATTTTCATATGTATTATACCACTTATTTTGCAACAGTATATACTGATAAAATGAGCACATAAATCTTTCTCTCTGTTGATTCCACTACAGATGACCTGATTTGATTATGCTGACACATGTGCTTATCTCTTCTGATTTTCCAGGGAACCATATTAAAAATGCTGCAAGCCAGAAGTCTTCCAGCTATAATCTAAAACATTGAAGTCACGTGATCACTAAAAGAATTTACACCTTAAGATTTAATGTTTTCTTTTCAGACCTAAGTGCAGGGTGTTCTTATCATAGTGATTTTTCCTAGATCTTAATAATTAATAGACTAATATAAAACTTGAAATAGTAGGTAGGAGGCTATAATAATACTACAGACAGCATTAGTGTCAGATATTAGCTCAAAAAGGGTGAGAAATATCCAATTTTGAATAAAGGTCATTCTCGAAGTAGAAAAACACAGCTTAGATATCCCTTTTGCCACCTTTATCACAAGTCAGCTAGAACTCTGGTAAGTAGATACCTGATATACAGGATTATTGTCCCACATCCAGCCTGCCACATATGGTATTATATCGCCTGCCCCATCAGACATCTCATTAGTCTTCTGATCTAAGCATCACCATGGTAACAGAGAAAAAAACCATTTCTTCAGCACCACTGCCCAGCAGTGTTAGGTAATACACATCTTTGGTTCAGTGTGAGCACTGTGGCAGCCAGCACAAAACCTTCATCACTCCTCACAGATCCCGCTTCTCCCCTGGCAGCTGGGGAGCAGTGACATGTATTCTCTGTGGCTAAAGGAAAAGCTTCTGATGACAACCCCTTTAATGTGCCTATATGTTGTAACTCAAATTTATGTGAGCGTGTCTATATGATAACCTCACCTTCAATTTCTTATCGCATTGACTTTAGCTCTGTCCACCTGTTACAGAGCTTGTACCTCTGCAGCTCCAGCCTGCCAAGACACACTCAGGACACTGCAGTGAGTGGTAGGATGAGACCCCTCTCTGGCACACTGTCTCTTGGCAGTGGTGTGCAGGACCAGAGAGCATCCTCTTGAGCTAAACTGTCTTCAGTCCTTGGGCAGCATTTCCTTTTCACTTCTTACTGTTGGTAACTGAGAAATGTAGCCAAAATACATTCATTTTGGTGGGAAGGTTTTAACCTCTTTCAAAGATTTTCAGGCCAAGCGCAACTGTTTTCTTCTACATCCCCTTATCTAGGTTGCTCTGCAGAAAATTTGTCCTCATATTTTGGACTCACTACTATTGGCAAAGTATTTACATCAGCAACCCCACAGCATAGGTCTGGCTCATGGTTAATGCTTGAATATTCTTTCTGCTCACTGTAACTTAAAACGTAAGTAGTTTGGTTTTTTTAATTACAGATTTTAAACTGCATATATTCAATAAATGCATTGAAAGCAACTGAGAAATTTTGCTAAAAATAACTCTCCTCTTTTTACAACTGAAACTAAGTCATTGTTTAACAATATTCTGCTCTCTTAATTGTGTGTTGTCTTTAATAGAGTAACTGCAAGTCTGTAATCAAATAATTACATCTGAAAATCTTCATCCCTTACTCCAAACAAATTAACAACAGAAAAAAATGGAATTTCAACTTTTAAAGGGATTTCTACATGAAAAAATCACTTGATATGGATGTACTTTTTATTGGGACTTTTACTGAAATTCAGCAATATTGATAAATTATTTCTATAGTAAAAGCAGACACAGATAGTGCAAATTTGCCTTTAAATATCTGCTGTTCATTTCCACCTTCACCTCTGCACATGTGCACACACATGCATATATATAACAATTAGTAATTGCCAATATTGTAGAACATTAATACCCTACACTTCTAGATGTAATATGTTCTCTCTGTACAAACACACATTTAGTTTTGATGCAAGAGAGTTTGGGTACCTGTGTTTTGGTTTATTTATTTTTTGTCACTCACCAGGCAATGGTAGGGGCTCCTCTATTACCCTGGTTATGTTATTTGCAGTTCCCTTAAATGGGACTTGGTCTTCTTTGGATCTTGGGAGCTATAAATCCAAATGACTTGTGAAAACTCAGAATTCAATTGTAAATGTAAAAGTCAGATTATGAAAATCCTTAAATCTCTATTACCCTGGAAACAGAGATGCAAAAGAACATAAATTTTCCCTATTATCTAAACAGAATCTTCCTTCCTGCAGTTTTTCCCCTTTACTACTTATCCTGTAATGTAAGGTTGTCTCTTCACAGAATATGTCTGTGCCTGTGAATATAATCATTGGCTTTTGTTGTTTGGGGTTTTGTTTTTTTGTTTTTCCTGCATATAAACAACTGCAGGCTATTCTGTTTTGTCTCATAATTCATGATTAATAATGTGTAATACTAAACCTAGGATGGATAGTATCTTTACTTCATTTATATTCTGTCCCTTGCGACAGTGATCATTGCTCCTTTAAATTCAGACTTCCACGTGGTTTTCTTTTCCATAAAAAAAAAAAAAGGAAAGTTTGCCCTACTGGCATAAGAGATTATGATGAGATGATGTCAGAAACTTTTGGTGTTTTCATTATAATGAATGGTCATTAGCTAGAATAAAAGAAGATACAATTCACTGTTTGTAGTACTTTTAACAGGATTAAAATTTGTGCCATCTGTAATGTCAATTTTCTGACATTTTTGGCTCTTTTTTTATATATTTATATATAATGTCATTATTCTTCAGTGTGTTCCCAGAAAGTCCACATATTTTGGAAGCCAGTGACAGATTGGATACAATCAAAGAGTACATCTTGTAAGAAGCTGGATTTAAAATGTCGTTACAGTACATCTTGAAGAAAGTCACTGTATTCATTTGTGCCTCCAGTTGTGTCAACATTACTCTGTTCTCCACTCTGCTTTAGATAAGGGATCTGAAATAAAATTGTAAAAGGTAACCCAAAAATAGATTTATTTTAATCCAAACTGTGGGTAAGTATAAAATAGACATTCCAGTCATCCAGACTTAAAAGGATTTTAATCTCGTTTGTTTAAGCCTTCCTCTTGTCCACCTCACCATGATATTTCCGCCCTGCATGTCTTCACCCCTACCCTGAGCTGCCAGATGCCTGCCTGAAATGCTCTTACAAGTCATCCAAACTCTTTAAAATGCAGTGGAATTCAGATGAATGGGAACTGCCGAACAACTGATTTCTGGCAGTGCTCACACAACATCAGAACATGCTGAAGAGTTCACAGGCTGTTAATGGAATTCTGGAGCCAAAGGTCCCACTGTGCCTGCTCCTGTGCTTTCTTTGCGACTAGTCATCCACCAGGAAACCCAAAAAACTTGCTCCATCACTCTGGATAGGAAGGGAGGAGCACTGGGAGATGCAGTTTCAGTTTGTGCCAGTCTCAGAAGTTTCATGTGTAATTAGTGTCATCAGGTGGTACTAACTGGGAACAGGAGGAAAGGATGGTTAAGATCCCCATGCCTATTGAATACACTTTCGGTTGAGGTTCCGTTGGCATCTTAATTATAGGGAATCCTAGAGCATTTTTAGGGGCTTAACAGTGCAAGTTTTACCTAATTAAATTTATTTATTCTTAACTCTTTGTCAACAGGAGAAATCTATGAAAGAATTCCACAGTATTTTATATTGACTGATTTGGACCATTTGCCTATTATTTTAAAAGTGTATATCAGAACTGATTACTTGCAAAGTTCTGATCTCACTAAATGGAATAGAAAAACTCTCATTCATCCCAGGCAGGATTTTGCCCTCAAATGAAGGGAAAAGAGATCAGTGTTTCTCAGGTTTAGAGACCAACAGAAGATCTTTTTTTACTCAGTTTCCTGTTAATATTTGTCATGTTAAAGAGCCTGAATGTGACTATGCTTTGAAGCTTACATATATTTAAAAATTTTGTCAGTGATGAAAAACCCAGCAACAATTACTGCTTTTCATGAAGTACCTTGATATTTGCTATACATTAAGAAGTGCTAAAATAGAAGAATCTATAGATTTCTATGCCATGGGTTATTAGTATAATGGCTCTATAACCTGCAACAAGCCAGTGTTCTAACAGTGCTATGGTAAGTTGTCCCAGTGAACAACATATCCTGGAGTTGTGGACACTGAAATGATATACCATTTTAATTACGTCATCATTTTAAAACAGGTTTCTTTTTTCCTTGCGTTTACATGGTATATCAATCACAGGATAGTGAAAGTTGAAAGACACCTCTGGTTATGATCTAGTACTACTGCCCTGCTGAAAGCATGGTCAGTGAGAGCAGATGGTTCAGGATCATATCCAAGTGGGTTTTGAACATCTCTGAAGAGGGAGACTCCACAGCCTCCTTTCTGGGCAATCAAAAAAAAAAAAAAGTTAAAAAATCTTATGCCATATTTGCATGAAATTTTATGTATTTCAGTTTGTGCCCATTGTCTCTTTTCCTGACACTGAACACCACTGAGAAAAACCTGGCTTCATCTTCTCTATCTATTCCCTACCTCAGATGTTGTTACACATGATCCCCCTAGTCTTCTCCTTACCCTCCAGGCTGAACAGTTCCAGTTCCTTCAACCTCTGTGTATGAGGGATGCTTCTGCCCTTTAATCATTTTTCTGGCCCTTTGCCTGACTCTTTCCAGTAGCTTCATGTCTGCCTTATATTGGGAAGCCTGGTGCAGGACACCAAACTCCAAATGGAGTACTAAGAGTTAGATTAGCATGTTGTACTTAACTTAAAGTTGACTTAACTTTCAGATGTAACAACTTGTGCACTGCAGTGCTGGTGACCTCAGAACCTTGCTCCAGCCCCGAATCGAGAGAGGTTTATCAACAAACTGCAAACAGCCAAAATACAGTTTCTTGTAATGAAAAAAAAAAAAAGCTAGATGACAGCTGAGATAGGTGTTGTTTATATGAATCAAATAGGGTTGTCCTTGTGATAGGAAAAAAATCTGATTGTAATCTATAACATGTGACTTGCACTCCAGAAAACCAAAATGGCAGAGTACATGGGAGTCACATTGCAGAATGAATTGGCAAAGACTTGCCATTTTCATCCCTTTGCATCTGCCTGAATTGAATTAGTTATTCTTAGCCATCTCACATACACTGATATCTCCCACGATGGCAATTCAACAACTTGCCTTGCTAGCTTTCTCTTGTTACCTTTTGTTTGTTTGTTTGTTTGTTTGTTTCAGTGTAAATTCCTTACTAATTGTTTTCATTATTCCTCCTCAGCTTTTTTGAATTATTTTTGTACTTTATTAATATACAATAGCAAATGTCATCTTCATTCCTGATTTTGCATCCTCCTTCTCCTCTTTCAAGCTTTTAGACAGCAACCTTGCTTTCCTTTTTAATTCTTTTTCCCAACCACTGCCTCATTACTTTCATCTTTAAGCAAATTACCCAAAGCCCTATAGATCCTTGTGGAAGACCTTCTCTACTGTGTTATGTTGCTGCTTGATGGTAGCACAAGGGAAAAAAGTTCTTTTGTGATCAAGTTATTGCCAGGCTTCACTACACCAACCAGAAAAAAAAAAACCCACCATCAGTCCGGTTAAGCAGGATGTGATGGTCAAAATGCTAGCCTTCATCTAAACATAGTTTGCACTATTAATCCAGAGTAAGCCTCTAGAGTGTCTCCCACCTGGGGTGATGGTGACTTAGAAAATCTGTTGGAAGCACATTTCCTTTTCCTCTCCACTCTCTGATGGACAAGAGGTGGCATATGGGAAATTCTGTTTTTACCCTGGAAGTTATTATTGCTCTTGGAGGGCCCTCAAAATAGAGTATTTGTTTTGTGCACCCTCATGATGCCTTAAACTGCTGAGAAGGTGGGTTTCAACCAGGTTATCAGACTATACCTGAGGTGCAGACAGTTTTCTCCCCATAGAAAACTGCAATTTCCCAATTTCCCTCATTCCCTGACATATGGCTAGTCAGGCTAGGCTGGCGCTCAGGAGCCATAAAATCTTAATTCAGCATAGTTAAATCCTTGATGGTTCATTTCTCGTAGCTCTGGGGAAAATCAAACAGGAGTTTTCACACAAGACAGTTTCTTTCCTTTGTATAAGAAAATGACTACAAAGATGGTATTGGCTTCTCACTTTAGATGTAATAGGCTTTGCTGCACTTTACTAACGTTATCTCCAGCTGTTAGACTATATTCTTCATAGACCCTGTGGGAGAACACAAGGATTTTGAAATTAGTTCATGTTCACAATTAATTTTGTTTAAATCTATATGCTAGTCCATAGAGAAAATAACACTGTGACACTTGTCTCTTCAGTCTCCAAAAACTGAAATAAGAGAAAAATAGTTGCATTTTTCTGTCAGGAAAAAATAAGTTTGTGTGTGTTAGAATATTGGTTAGAGCTTGAGTGATTGGGGGGCGGGAGGTGAAGGGAGACAGCCAGGGAGGGGCAGAAGGGCTGGGAGGAGGCTATTTCCTCTAAATCTGATAACTTTGGATCTCAGTTTAACACAGCCTCTAGAAAGCAGATGCTACCCTGCAGGATAAGTCAAGTGAGTATTTAATTAAGCAATGACTTAAGCAACTGCTTGTATTAGAACATTGCTGGTGAACAGCAGAGCCGTTTGTACCAATTCAGACCAACTCTGGGCGAGCAGAAGAGCTGAAAATTATTTCCAGTTTTCATTTGTTGCTGCCTTGGCCTACCGGCATTCTCAAGAGAAAAACCAAAACAACATTTCAAGGGGTCTAATGTCTGAGGACATTAAGAAGGAAAACTTGATTTTTACATTTTGAGAGAATTTTAAATTTAGAAGGTGCAGCGGGGAGACTGGAGGGTGGAATCCATTTTTTCTTCTAAATATTCCTCCTATTGAAAAGAATTGTTGGGGAGACATAAAGGTTACATCAGATTCTGTTACAGAGAGTAAAACATGGAATCCTGTATTCATTTTCTTCTCAAACACTCAGTTTAAATAGTTTGATTTCTGTATAATAGAAGTGTAAACAGTATTCTTTCTACTGTCTATCAATATACAGCTATTAGAAATCCAGAAAGAGGTTGTCATCAAAGACATGTATTCTGCATAATTGCTTGCTTAAACAGTGGCAGGAAAACCTACAGTATTACTACTGCAGCTGGTCAGAGGTGGTAAAGATCTTGAGAGTTTGGAAACTCAATTGAAATTTGAAGCAAAAGTTCGAATGACTCTGTGTGAATTTGAGCAATGTCTGCAATCTCTTTTTATAGCATACATCCAGAGTGTTTAATTAAAATGCAATTACAAGAGAGTCACATAACCAGTGAAAAGCATCTGTTGCAAACTAATATTATTAACACTTGGATACAGTGATTTATGAACCAATCATGATGAAATTATCGAACCAATGTAAAGAATTCTATACCTCTAGATCTTTACTAAATGATCACTGTGTTTTAGTCAGGCTGCTGAGAAAAAAAGTTTTTTGTGTATATATGCAGAAACCAGAAATATCTAGTTTGGCCCGTAGGAACCCAGAGTGCTGCACTTTGGGACACTGAACTTCCAGCTGTCTTGATCCTTAGCAGAAGATGCAGTGTCTAAATCAGCACTTGTGTTTCTGTGCATGGGAAGATTAGCCTCATAGGAATGTGCCAGTCCAGTGATTAGAGAGGTTTGCAAGGCCGATGATATCAAATGCTGTCTATGTCTGAACTCTCAGTCACTGTCAGTATTCACCCTCCCTTTTCTGTCCTGCTGGGAAGCATCTCCTCTGCTTTACAGATGTAATTTTTGATTCTTCTGTGGTCCTGGGTGCTTCTGTTCTGCATTGAAGAAGTATTTCAAGTTCGGGATTGAGCATGGAAAAACTGAGCTGCTGCTTTTCCACAGTTTCTACATGGTTCATCGGTGGGGAGGCAAGGAGCTTGATCATCCACAGCTACATCCTGCTGCCTTGTATTAATGTAAGAAAAAATTATATCAGGGCCTGGTATCACAGTGGACCCTACTGAATCTGCACGGTATCGGACTAAGATATACCTCATACTATTAATTCGCCTTGTGCAGCCTAGATCAGGCCAGTTGAACAGATCCTAATCCTGTTAGTGATATCTACAGCATAAACATACATTTCAGGCAAATGGGTGTCACAGAAAAATAAACACTCAGAATGCTGCTAATAGTAAATGTTAGTCTGTGTGTTTCAGATGCAGAACATCTTGTATATATTAGCAACATTTATCTTTATGACAAAAAATGTAAATTTAATCATGCAAACTCATCCAAAAGACCTGCAGTACAAACATTTACATTGCAGCATGTATTTGCAGTAGGATGCAAAAAGAGTGATCTATAACTTACACTTAAGTGAAAAAATATTTCATTTTTGTTTTGGTACCTTGATCTTGTTTCAGTGCATGCTTATATGTTTTCTAGCTTTCAAAAATGAAATAATTCATAATTATTAATGCAGGCAGCTAGTTTTCTTGATGCTCAAAGAGAGGCAGATGAAAAATGCCAGTGTTTTAAAGCTCTTGAAAACATTTACGTTTTCTTCATGTTAAATGCTGGTATCAGTGTGTCTAATCCAAGTATGTTACATGGAGCACAGCCTCCAGGTCTTCTCATGGCCACCCTGTGCCCATGAAGTGTTTGCAAACCTGAACAGTGATTTTTAGAAGCATCTCATACTGCAATAGCTATGTGCAATTCAGCTTCAGCCATACAGGCACCCAAGCTTGTCCCCAGTCAGTCACAGAAGCAGCATTTTGTGCAGCAAATTTGCCAACTGTCCTTCAGGAGCAAGGAGAGGCACAGACAGACTGGAAAGGAACCTTCAGAGGGACCTGGACAAGCTCATGATGTTTAACAAGACTAAGTGTAAGGTGTTGCACCTGGGTCAGGCCAACCCCTGGTATCAACAGACTGGAGGATGAACAGATAGAGAGCAGCTCTGCTGAGGAGGACTTGTGGATGCTGGTGGTTGAGAGGCTGCACATGACCAGGCAATGCGAGCTTGCATCCCAGAAAGCTAATTGTGTCCTGAGCTGAATCAAAAGCAGTGTGGTCAGCAATTTGAGGAAGAGAATTCTGCCTCTCTCCTCCACTCTTATGAGACGCCACCTGGAATACTGCATCCAGCTCTGGGATCCCCAGCACAGGAGGGACATCCACCTGTTGAAGAGAGTTCAGAGGAGGGCCATTAAGATGATCAGGGACATGGAGCATCTCTCCTACAAGTAAAGGCTGAGAGAATTGGGTTTGTTCAGCCTAGAGAAGAGAAGGCTTTGAGGTCACCTAATTGCAACCTTCCAGTACCTGAGGGAAGCCTACAGGAAAGACAGGGTCGTTCTACAATAGCATGCAGTGACAGGACAAGGGGAATGCATTCCAACTAAAAGAGAGTGGGTTTAAATTAGATATTAGGAAAGAATTCTTTACTGTGAGATGGTGAGGCACTACAACAGGTTGCCCAAAGAAGGTATGAATGCCCCATCCCTGGAAGTGTTCAAGACCAGGTTGGATGGGGTTTTGAGCAACCTGATCTAGTGAAAGGCATTCCTGCCCATGGCAGGGGTTTGAAACTAGGCGATTTTTAGGGTCCCTTCCGGGCCAAACTGTTCTATGATTGTGTCATTCTGTGATTCAACAGTCTCCTCAGTGGGCCTCCACACAAACGCTAAGTGGTCAAAATATCTACCCTCTACTCAGTAAACCCTGCCATGTCTATATGCCAAACCTTCTTGAAGGTTTGACTTTAGGTACTGATTCAAGAAAATATTGCTTTTCCAGTCTTTGAACAACTTAGTCTATTGAGTGACAGCCCTGCCCATGGTAAGGGGTTTAGAACTAGATGATCTTTAAAGTCCCTTCCAACTGAAACATTCTATAATTCTGTGATTCTATGCCCACAGTCTTCATCCAGTTTATAAAAAGGTGAATTAAATAACCCTCTTGCAACCCCGTTGAGCAGTCCTATAGAAGGGCTCACTAGAGGAGTCCAGAGATGTTCTGGGAAGTGTGCCCTTGGATCCTCCTTGAAGCCAGTGGAAGGGAGGAGGCAGGCAGCAGGTAGGTAGGGATAGCTGTTTGCTGTCTGTGCTAGGGAAAAGAGCCCACCATAACTTTTTAAAAGCTTCTTCAAATATTTGCTTTGCATAATGGGGAAGTGCTGAAGAAGTGATATTTCAGATGTGAAAGCAAAACTTAAGCCTTTGCTTGAGGATGGGATGCATGTAGTTTTATTTAAGGTTCTACCTAAATGCACAGTCTACCCCTATTTAGTTGTATATGACCTAAAATATGTGGTCTTCCTTTCATCAAAACCCTCAGTGATTTTCCTCTTGAACCTCATTCTTTGTTCTTTTCAGAAATGCAATAAATACTCCAACTTAATGCATTAAATATGAAAAGACTTACTGAAGGGACCCAACTTATAAATGATTCAAAATGCCTTATGCTGGAAAGCATCTATTTGAAAACATTTATTATTAATTTCCCAGTTTAGATGAAGTTCCTATAAGGCAGTCATTTATTAAATATTGACTTCCGTTAAGTCCACCAGATATGTTTATCTGTACAACAGTACATATAACCAAAGAGCAACAAAGAACCAAAATGTTCCCATCACTGATTAATTAATAGAAAGTGCTTATTTTGCTGAGGTACTACCAAACATAACCAAAACATTTAGTTGAGGCAGTACAAACATTGTCACTAGTACAAAGCTGCGTCACAAAGCAAAGAGTGATTTCAGATTTAGAACAAGTGGAATTAAACTGAATACAGGGAAAAATTCTTGAGGAAATATTTTAAATATTAATTGAAGTAAAATATGTTAATTAAGGACATCACCTTAAAAAAATTACTTTGCAAACAAATATTTCATAATCTGAACAAAAGCTACTACTGACTTATGGAAGTAATAGTATCCTTCTGAAAGGATCCTTGACAATACTGTGCCAATGCTAGCGAGTTAGTTCCTTCCTACCAGCCAGCTCTTTCTAGGCTAAGGAGATGGTAATTTATTCACAGTAAAAAGTTCACAGAAGTATCATTTTGTGATAGAGTCCAAACAAACGACAGTGAAGAATTAGCAGAGTAATTACTTTTTTTCACCCCTTTGAATCATTTCATGTTATCCATTTGGTGCTGAATTAAAGCAAGTAATCCTCTTCCAAAAATGAATGAGTGAGGTCAGACTGTATGGGTGTTCATGTGGACTGATGAGGGATCTTCAACAGCATACTAAATTTCTCCCAGTTTCCCAAACTCTAAAAAGGACAGTTAATTGTCATTGTAGTGCAATAAAGCATTATAATTAATGTTAACTACATTAGCACCAAGATGAAAAAAAAAAAAAGTGGCTGTAAAAACTTGTGAATTATTTAGATGTTGCTGCTGATGGATCTATCTGAGGAGATATTATAACCTTACTGCAACTTTCCCACTTCCTTAGTAATAATGGTTATGCTCTGTGATTACTGTGTCTGTGGGCCAGAAGGGAAAAGGCAGATCCATAAAGGAAAGTGTTTTCCTTCAATCAATTCCATGTCTCTCAGTATGGATATTTTGGAACTCTGGATTTTTTTTTAATTTTTTTTTTCAGTTTCTGTGGTCAGGCTCTTCAGTAGCCATGCAGTCTTTCCACAGGATTAAAAAATCCCAAAGTTGTCCACAGCTCATTAAGACCAAATTATTCACTATTAGAAGTCCTAAGCAAGGCTAAGTAAAGTATCTTTACAATCAGAAATTATCCACACAGAGGAATGTCCCTAAGAGCAGTGTTCTCTAATGTTGGGTGGAATTGTGATTCACCAACAGTGATGCTGGCGATCTCTGGAAAAAGCTAAAACGGCAAAGCCAGCTTAAAACTTCACTGTGATTCCATGATGAGAGGAGGCTGATCTGAAACATGCTGTGAGGCCAGAGTCATTCTGTCACTTCCTTGTGATCTTTTGGCAGTAAATGGGGCCAGGAGGAGGTCTGCTTGCAAGGGATCGAGGGATCTGGTAGGAAAGGAAATTATTTGCAGTGGTGGTGCCATACAAGGAAGAGAGCCAGCTGAGACACACAGAGCAATATACTGGACACATCCAAAATAATTGTCTAGGTCTGATTCAACACCATAGAGAAATTGCTTTTGAAACCAGTGTCAGAACTATTTTAAGACTTTCTACTCCACCGTCATTCTGCAGTTCTGAACATTACTGTGCTTCATTATATTGTTTAAATTTAGCATCTTCTTAAGTCTGTACTGACCGTGTCTTTGATTTTTAAAGTGTTTCTTCTTTCTCACTGTGTTGCAAGAAAGTAAGTATGATTAGATGAGGTGTCTTGAGCAACACAGTGGGCAAATCAATCAAGACTAAAATAAAAAGTATTTTATGTACAGCAAGAAAATATACTTATCAATTTCTTTTTAGCTTTTCTACTTAGCTCTAAAGTTTAGTCTTGAGGGGGAAAAATCAAATGCATCAATATTCATGCTGAAATAATAGACTTCACTCTGATGTCATTTGCATTCACAGGAATTAGAGACGCTTTATTCTGCTATCCCACATTATGAGTTCAGATCATTCTAAGGAAACCTTTATGGATTTACAATAGCCTAAATGAAATACGGACGTTAATAGCTTACATTTCCACTCAGTACTCATTGTCCACATGCATATTTCATGACCATCACTACTAGCTCATCAGCCACTTCACCATTTGCAAGGAGCTGCTGTGCTGTATATTTCTAACCTACAACTCTTCTCAGTTTTCTACTGAAGATTGATTGAAGACAAAGAAGGTGTCTCTATGAAGAAATGCTGAGTGTCAAAAGAGCTGTGTGGTCTGCTTGAAGGTGTTCCTGTGATGAAAGGATATACTTTCAACCTATGACAGCCATGTGAGCAGCAGCAGCACATCTTTAGGTGGTTGTTGGTGTCAGTAAAACCACATTCTGTTTTCAGTACCTCAACTGCTCCCATATTTTGTGGGAGAGCAGTATTTAAAATGTAAGGAGGGCCTAATCCAACAAAAAGAGGGGCATCAAGAGGTGTCACTTTGTTTTAAGTGACAAACCTATTTCTCATGATCAAACAGCTTCCAGTATTACACAAGTACTGGATTGAACACCCCCACCCAATTAAAATACCTAGCACTTACTTACCTCACATTGGGTTCTTCAGTACTGAGCCTGCACTGTTAGAAGTGACAAAACACTAAGGGGACTGTAAAATTGATCCAGCTGAGATGATAACACACCCTTTCCCTTTTCACAGCTCCTCTTTTTGATTCAGATAATATTAACTTTTGATGCTTGTGTTCAATGCAGGATGAAGTGTTGGTCCAGAGACTTGGAAGCTGCAAAATGCAGGAAGCTGTAGAAAATACAGAAGTTTGGTTTAAGAAGCTTAAATCCCATGTCTAGATGTTCTAACTCAAAGTTAGGATTTGCTAATTGAGATATCACCAATCTACAAAAAAAAAAAACAAACACCTGTCCAGCTGTGAAATCCATCATTAGCAGACTTTAGAAACAAAGACTTCTTGAGGAGTCTCTAGCTGAGGTGGCACTCACATGGTTCAGGTACCTGGAGGAAATGCTGGCAACAGGAGAAAGTTTAGTGCTGCACTTTCGTCATATTCATGCTTTAGATGATCCAATTAAGTCCTTGGTATTATTGAAACTTTTAGAAGGACAATGCATTTTCAGTGACATAGTTTTTGCAAAATATTTACTAGGTTTTGCAGACAATTTTGTTTCTAAATGGTCCTTTTTAGTCAAATCTGGAATAAATCTATCCCCTCTTTTGTCTCCACAGGAAAGACTTCCAAGAGAACACCAAATAAGCAAGTTGCAAAGGGTGATCCATGGATATGTTTCAGAATTTACTGCATTTGGAACAAGAAAACAGAAAGGAGATTCTGGCTCCACAGAGTTGCAAAAATGGTGGTAGGTAAAGAACTGTCTGAGGTAGGCTAACAAAAATAAATGACAAAATGGGATGTAAGAGGAAGAGCAGATGCAGGATAGGTGCCTATCTAAGCACAAGAAGAATATACACTAGCCTTCAGTTCTCCCAGATGTTGACAAAGCAAGATGCTGACTTTATTTTCAATGATCACTTGTAGGAAGGTGATGAGGTTGGGGGGCAGGGTAACCTTATGTCCTCTGTTGTGATAACTTAAAGACCTTTACAATAATTGTAACTGATTTTGCACTGCAGGACGGTGGAAGTGTGCTCATACACAAATGCATGGATGTCTCCTGACCATTTGCATGTTTTTTGAAGGGAGACATTCTGCAGGATTCTTCAGGGCTCTGCTTTTCCCTTACTACAATAATGCTGGAAAACTCAACCTGGTGCCCTGATGGAAGAGAAATCAAAAGAATCTTTACAAACATCATGACCATATGAAACACTTCACAAAAACAAGGCATGTCTGTGGAAAAGGAAGGGATACCAGAAAAAGGTGAGGAGTCTGTAGCTGTGAAGAGCTTTGCAGACACTCAGATCCAGCTGAAGGGAAACGCGTCTTTCAGGATGTGAGTTCCCCTTTGTTCCAATGTAGCCTTTTGCTTGCATGAAGGAATTATCCAGCTGTCCTATGAGAGCCTCAAGAGGACCAAAGGACCCCTAGCTACTTGGCCAAGACAGATGTTTGAAGCATGTGTGGTTAACTTAAAGTTAATGCATCCATGGCAGTCTTTCCTATTTGTCAGTTTGCAAGAGTCTTAAAAGTTAAACTAGTAAGGAAGAAAAAAAAGGGGTCTCAGAAACAAAATAAGATTTATATGGAGTTTGGGATAATTCTGGATTCAAAACTTAGTTTTGTCATGGACTTTTTTATTACTTGTGTGTTTGTTTTAACATATTTCAGTTTTTCAAGGTTTGATCCATCAGAATACTAAAGAAAAAGTATCAAATATGCTTGGGTCTATAAGATTATTAAAGAAATATGTATATTAGCATTTGTGAAGCACTTATGCATGAGGAATACGTTTGGTTTAATATTTTTCCAGTATTAACATTTGATCAATACAAGCAGTTGCTTTATTTTTCCTTGAGTTAGGAGGTTTGAGGCTTCTTGTTGATGTTATCATATTGCAGTGAAGTACTCCACTGGAGTGTGGAATCACAGCAATCAGGGAACAGAGCTTTCCTCGTGTTTAGGTATTAAAATGGAACCTCAGCTGATGTCTCTAAACCCATACCAAAAGTCTCATTTACCAATTCTTTCCTCTACCAAGAAACTTTGTGGAAATGAAGTTATGGAAAGGAAAGATTATTATAATTTTTAATTAAAATGATATGCAATTATGCTTAAAATCTCTCCTTATCCTTTTTTTTTTTGCATGCTATATGTACTCCACTGTGAAATAAAATAAAATATGGTGTGCCTAGGCTTCTACTAAAGGATTCCCTTCAAAACTGTCTAAACCCAATTTGCTACATCTCTTTGCCTGAAGCAAGAATATCAACACACACTGTAAATCTTTCTGGTTTGCTTATTTCCTTTTAAACTGCTTTGAGACAGTGAGTAGCAAACATAAAATATGTTATTGCATTCTGTATGCGCCTGTAATTGTGATGCTTTCCTAAATGAAAAATATTATATTTTTTGGCTTTCTTTCTTTGTGCCTTTCTCAGAAATTGCTATTCAGTGAGAGACAGCTTTATACTAGTTAAAGCAGTCACACATTCTTCCTCCTGAAAACATTTATTGTTTGATTACTTAATAAATGCAGTTAGTAAAAACTGATGTAGTAGTCCAGCCTGCCCAGCCTTCAGCTCCTCCCCTGGATGCCAGGGTGAGGTTCTTGGGACCAGCCAATGCAGTGCACCCTTTCAACAGAGAGCTCTGCCTCCCTCATGTATAGGTTAAAGTTAATCACTTTGTACAAACAATGAAGAGGAAACTATTCAGGTATAGGCAGCCATCTTCCAGATTTCTATAGTTGGGGGGTAAACTAGAGTGGCAAAACTGAGTTTACTGTACATTAATGAGAAGTCCTAAGCTGATTCCTGACTAGTCCTAGTTTTCATCTGGGCATCACAAAGGCAAGCTGCCATTAGTTTTGCAGCTCATTCCTAGGTTCCAGTCCTGTGTGTTGTTAATACCTGTTAGTTCACAGATTCTTCACTACCATGACCTATGGAATTGTCTCCAAAAGTAAAATGGTGTGATTAAAAGGATTATGGAACCCTTCTCAAAAGGCAATATTGATTCTAGTGGATATCTAGTGAATTGCATCAGGTTTTTCTTCTGCTGCTCTAGTTAGGTCTCCAGCACCACCCATCAAGCATTTAGTCCTTAGTCAACCTCAATGCTTTCACGCCATACTTTCACATCATGTCACACACATTTTGATTTTCACACTGTGAAAATGAGCCCAAGTTACTGTCAAGTTGACAGTGCAGTTAGAAGACATTTGGGATATGGATCTTGAAGCTTTCACATTTATTCTCAGCTCATTGTCAGAAATTTGATACTGGACACATTGAATTTAGATCTTACCTATTTTGTCCAGTTCTTCTCTCTCATATAGCTTGGTTTTCAGTATTGCTTTCCATCAAGATTGTGATTATACTCATTATACTCATGAACACAAGCAATTTTGTCCTCCACAACAGCCATTAAATGTTTCAGGATATTTATTGCAAATTTAGAACATTCTTGCTTGTATTTAATGTTTTCAACTAAAGATGAATGCTGACAATACCTCATGTATGGACCCTGTATGAAAATAACATCAAAAAGCAAAACTTCAATCTATAGCCCCAACAAAAGATGGTTGCTAGGAAGCTGTGTAGGCACGGGGCCCAAAGAAATCATTCTCACCACATACAGTTGTCTTCTGCAGGAGACCTCTAACTAAGGTGGGTTTTGGGGAAGTGGAAGAGAATATAAGTTGAGAGGCTGCTGTAGCCTCATTCACAGCCTCTCCTCTCCTCTCCTCTGTCCCTCCACTGGATGCCACCACGCTGGGGATGCTGCTGTGTGGCCTCCGTAGCCCTGCAGGAAAGGGCAGGCACGGCCAAGCTTCCAGGTCTTCTGCATCAGGGCTGTCACAAGTGCTGACAAAATAACTTGCTGTCAAATCTGGTGTTTATCTATATGCCAAGATGATATCTAGCCATCAAATTATGTGTGTCTGCTAAGGATAAATTTAGCATGAGGAACCATGGACATACAAATACAGTGTGATGATGGCAGAGACAGATTCCAGTACCCTTCTGGGTTAGAAGCCAGCCTGGACTTTATTCTCCAGACTAAGTATCTCTTTGAAGAAGTAGGCGTATGAGCATCAGTTTGTCCAATAAGAGAATCAGGTGATTCGAGGTGATTCAAGCTGTCAGCATGCTTCAGCACTGAATCAAGCTGTGCCAGGAAGACAGTTTTACCTAACTAATGAAAGATTGCTTATGGGTTTAAATGGAACAAAATATCAAGTTTAGTGGTTGTTTTTCATTGATGCATTTGTAGACCATTTTACCTTTCCTAAATTACAAAGCATGAACAGTTTTGAGTCAGGTAAGAAAAAAAAAAAAAAGGGGGAAAAAAAGGAAAAAAAGGGAAAAGAAAAAGAAAAATAAGACAGAGAAATTATGCACATTTCATTGTTCTTTACAACAACTAGGATTTTTAATTACAGAAAACATTCATCATACATTAGCAATCAAATGCAGACAATATATAGCACAACAAAATAGAATGAATAATCTGAAGTCTTTCCAGACTAATAAGAATAACTAATCTATGAATCAAAGGATAATTGAATATTCTCCAGTATCTTTCTGGCTTTCAACTATTTAATCCAAGTACCTTCTTCAAATGGGAAAATCCATTTTATCGGAAAAAAGCTCATGTTTATTAACACAAAAATCAGAGCACTAAAGCAACTGCTAGACAGAAATTTGCATAACTGAAAACTATGACTTTCATCATTTTCACTGCTGGAAGATGATATTTTTTTTCACTTGTATCTTTTTTCCCCTTGACATTTTTCCTTTTCATTGCAATCCCGTAAAATTTAACCCAGCTCACTAGGGAGAGCTGCCTGGTCTCAGCCATGCAGCTCTGTTTTCAAGTATTTCAGTCACCTCAGAAGAACAATTAGCTATGTGTACTGCCCTTTTATCTGTACTTTTTTTCTGAAAGCTGTGTAGCTGATGCAATATATAAAATATACAATTTCATGTGAAGTACCTGCAAGACGAGATACTGACAAGCCTCGTATGTTTAAGAAAAAAATTATTTCTGATGAATCTAAGGAAGTAATATATATGTATTTGCAAAAAAAAATGTCTGATTTTATGCATTATTGCATTCAAATGAGTAAATATAGCAATTAGAACAAAAAGCAATTTTTAAAAATATATCTGTTGAAAATTTTACCATAAGAAATTAACTTTTCCTTATTTTGAATAATATTAGCCCTAATGATAGGTGCACCACCTTGTGAAATACATGTATAAACTTATAGTCATCATAAAACCTATTTCTTAAAAGTGTCTCCTCTCAGGAAACATAAGACATTTTTGTCCCAGTATTTCATGCAAAATTGACAAGACTTCATTTTTACTTTTTAAAACCCTGGAAATCTAGAAATAAAGATGACACTGTGAAAAAAAATTATGCATGCCATAGCTCGAACATAATTTTCAGCTGGGATTATGAATGGTAGATCTTATATTTTAGATTCTTTTTTAATTTGACTAAATATTTAGCTTACATAAAATAAATCACCTCAATGATTAAATCTTCAAATAATCAAATTTGCAATCAGCTGTTCTGAACTACTTCTGAGACTCCTGACCTCTGTATCAGAAGCTATATTTATGTGACTCATAATGTTGATCTTCATGTTTCTCTCTCTGCCACACTTGTCTTTCTTTTCCTCTCTTTAAATGGTAAACATTTTACCCCCTTTCTGTTTCTAAGTGAATGATTTGCTGTGAATGACTGACAGTGGTTGCATGCGTGTTTATCTGGTTTTTGTTACTTTTACTTCTATCACTCATGTCATAAACGGTGGTTGGTGTCAGTCACAAGATCAGCTTGGCCCATTTGAAACAAAAGACCTGTTTTTTTGTACTTACAGGTACCTATTGATTGAATAGATAGTTACTCTAGCACACATATTATTGACATGGTAAACTAAAGGTTAAAAATGTTCCCATTTAATTTTCAAAATAAGACTCTCAAATCTTTAATATTTGAGCATCTATTTTGCAAGGGCACAAATGGTGGTGTAATACTGTCTCTCTGCAGAATAGCAAGAAGCTTTCCATCCTCTCCATGCACCGACCTGCAAATAGCCAGCAACTGTTGATGCTGTACTTCTAAAGCATACAATACATTTAAAGCGGTGTAGGTGAAAACTGCACTGAAATCAATAGCATCTTGAAAGGAATCAGAATATCTGCCAGTACAAAAGGAAACAATCTGTAAGAGCAACAAAGTGGTCCTAACTAAAGCTAACCATTTAAAGCAAACTGAAAGAGTGATTGAATACTAAAACTAAATCTATTTAGATTGTAAAATAATAAATAATTAAATTCTTTCTACATAACTGCTCTGTAATTAGATAGAATCTTAAAATCTGCTCTAGGATTTAGTACAGATGCAGACAGGCAATACATGGCTGCAGATTTCAGGCCAGGGTTTCAGCCTCTTTTTTCTGTTCTCAGCCAAAGGAAGAGAACAGGAGAACATGGCTGTGATAAACCTCCTGTGTTTCTGGATTTCTGCGCCCAAAGGGGTGTGTGAGAGTGGGAGGCAGCTGCAGCGAAATCAAAAACATTTTTTTTTTATTTTCCGAGAATTGAGAGTGTGTTCCAAAGGACTGCAATTTAAACTGGATTTCAGCCCTTGTAGTCCTCAGAATTCCCTCCATTTAAATTGAAAGTGGCACATAGAACCTATAACAAAATGCTGTTGCACCATGAGTGGAAAGCACTGATGTGAATAGCTTTTAATATTCCATTTCCAATCAATAATCTACTTCAAACTGACTGCAGCTGTATTTAATAATCACACTTTAAAAAATCATAGTGTTAAAAATCATTGTTTTAAGCTTTTATTCACATTGTACCAATGACAAACCTGTGCTCTTATCTCCGGCTGGAATTTAATAGGTGGCAGTCTTTGTGTACCTCAATGCCCCTCCAATTCTCTTTTTTGCTTTTAACACAGTCCTACTTCCACAAATGTTCAGCAGAGACTTGAAACACTCAAGTCTCTACATCATACAATACTGATTGTGCCCTGCTGTTACTTCCTTTCTACAATGACCTTACTATACTAAGGTGACCAAAAATGCTCACAGCATATTAAATATGACCTCGATAAGGAGTATAAATGTTCATCTACTATTGCTTTACCTGTATCTCACACTATAGGTCAAATCAGGTTTTGTCTGTGTGCATGGACTTCACTGACCTAGTATTTGTGAGAGCATAATTTGGCTTACTATGTCCAGTGAGAATGCAGTGTTAGTATTTCTCTTGTTATTTGCTATATGGAAATTAGCATGGGAAAGTGATATGTCTTCTGTTGTGAAAACATTTTTTGGTCCTTACTATGATAGAAATGCAAAACATTACTGCAATATTTATTAGTGCAATTCTAAGGATGGGTGAGATCCGAGTAGAAATGCTGCTACATGGCTCCCTGAGAAATAATGCCAAGGATTTCTTTCTTAATGTTCAGCATGAAACTCTCCATTCAGAAGCAGTCCGACAGGCTGCTCCTAGTGATGATCCATCTTTTCCTTCTTTTAACCTCATTCAAACATAGGTAGCCTCTCACAGCTTCTTTCTCTCCGCATCACCTGTTTTAATCCACCTATCTGTCTTCATAACACTTCCTGTTGCTCTTTTCTACACTTCTGACAGTATCTTTCTGTTTTGGGAGTGCTTTGAAGCACATACAATTTTTTCAGGTGAGGTCACAGCAGGGCTTCAGAGAAAGAAATTATTATTGGCACTTCCCTGTGCTATGATGGGAACCTTCACAGGGGGCAATTTTAATCTTTAGTGGCCATTTCAGTTGTTATATCAGGTTTTATTTCAGAGTTCATGTGCAAATTTCATGAGACCAGAATTACCCATCTGTCATGGAATCAGGGCTGTTGTGCTCCGCAGGAAACTGTGTGACTGTAGAGCCAAAGCAAAGTCTAATTGGATGCCTGTGGATACACCTAGCATATATACTAGCATATAACCTAATTTTGCGGTTTGCTTCTAGGTCCTCAGCTGTCCAGACTGCATAACTATGAAAGAGTACCGCACTTTTTTTCTAAGTTTTTGCTTCCTTTAAAGCAAAACCCTGTGTGGGGACCATAAAGGTTCAACATGGGATCTTCATTAGGTTCAACAAGGCCAAGTGCAAGGTCCTGCACCTGGGGTGGGACGATCCCCAGTATCATCACAGGCTGGGGTGTGAATGGATTGACAACAGCCCTGCCAAGAAAGAGTTGGAGTCTTGGTGGATGAGAGATTGGACATGAGCTGGCAACATGCACTTGCAGCTCAGAAGGCCAAGTGCCTCCTGGGCTGCATCAAGAGAAACGAGGCCAACAATTTGAGGGAGGTGATTCTGCCTCTCTATTCCGCTCTGGTAAGACCCCATGTGGGGTACTGCACCAAGTTCTGGGGTCCCCACTACAAAGAAAACATGGACTTGTTGGAACAAGTTCACAAGAGGACCACAAAGATGATCAGAGGACTGGAACACCTCTCCTACAGAGACAGGATGAGAGAGTTGGGTTTGTTCAGCCTGGAGAAGAGAAGGCTCCAGGAAGACTTTACAGCAGCCTTCCAGTATCTAAATGGGGCCTACAAGAAAGCTAGAGAGAGACTTTTTAAAAAAGGCATGTAGTGATAGGACAAGGGGCAACGTTTTAAAACAAAAATGTTATCTTCAGGCTACATGTAAGGAAGAAGCTTTTTACAAAAAAAAGGTGGTGAATCACTGGAACTAGTTGCCCAGAAAGATGGCAGATGCCCTATTCCTGCAAACATTCAAGGTCCGATTAAAGAGGGCTCTAAGAAAGTCAATACATTTGAAGATGTCCCTGCTCATTTTAAGGGGGTTGGACTAGATGACCTGTGAAAGTCCCTTCCAACCCAAATTATTCTATAATTCTGTGATTCATTCACTTCAAGGTCCCACATGAGAGGCAGTATAAGGAAGACAACCTTGAGTTTGGCTCCCTCTGACCATTTCCCTTGAGGCTTTGCTGTCCTAGTTGGCCTGTGCTGGCACACCATGCTCCAGGGTGTATCAGACATACCCTCAGTTTTCCATCCTGCAGTTAAGCCCTTCTACTGAAGCTCTCTAAGTCACAGGTTTTTCTAATTTCTTCTTTTATGTATATTTAAATTTTCCATCCTGGATGGGATTTTGGCGTATACCCAAGTAGGAGATAATCTATTTATTAAGCCCATGCTGTAGGCATCTTTTCATCACCACTTTAATTCTTTTTCCAGCTATGCCAAGGAAGCTAAAGAGTACCTTGTGTTCTGAAAGGCAATAAAAGCACACTGGAAAGATTGAATGGTTAAGAATACAGCCAGCAGAAAGTGCCCTCTACTTTGCTTGCAGTCCTGCTATTTTGAGAGCTCATAGTCTACAAGGAACAGACACAAATGGACACAAAACATAAATTTAAGATCCCTTCCATCCTATGTGCTGCATGATTATTATCTAATCTTTTAATGTAAGTTATGTACAGTTGAATGGAATATATAATATCTGTCTGAATTAAAAATAGGTACTAAACACTAACCATAGAGGATACACTACATAGTCATTGGTCATACATAGTTAAAATCTGTTTTCCTGTTAATATCAGCACTAAATATTCTAGAGAGGCTTTTCAAAGCACAAACAAGAATATGAGGAGGAAATATCCACACACATCTAAATAATTTCCCCCTTAATTTAACAAAAATATATGTTCATGAAATGAAAATGCAAATCCTATGCAAATCTTGTAAAGGATTTTCTATCTACAGAGAGATCAAAAGCATGTCTAGATTTTTCACCACTCAGAAATATTACTCCACTATCCAGAAGATTGGATTTAAAAGGATTTGTATGGTCACCACTGCTTTCCCTGCTTTAAAGTCACACTCTTTCATATCTTGGTAAGCATGATTTGAAGGAGAGAAGAGTAAATCAAAACACAGACACGGGGGAAAAAAAAAAAACCAAACACCAAAACAAAACCATGGCATAGAAAACAGTTACTGAAGAAATTTCAGCAAATAAATTTCAGCAGAAACAATGTCAGGTATCAGATAGGAGAGGGAAACATATTCCTTCAGGGAGCAGAATGTATAATTTTTTTATTCAAAATCAGCAGTGGCAATTCTGTAACTACAGTTTAGCACATCAAATTCAGCAGCACAAATCAAAACAGAACCTTCTAAAATCGTTTATAGAAATGATGCAGATTCAAAATGAGTATCAAGAACATCATTCAGGTGTAAGCCATAGCAAATCACAGACTAGACTCTATCCAATACTCAGCGATTCACACTGAAGGTGAACCCTGTTTGCAAAAGGCTGCAAAAGCTCCTTTCTTACCACCTGGTTTTCCTAGGCACTGCAGACCTGGTAGCGAACTCCATTTGCTCAGGGGTCTCTGTCTGCTGCTGGCCTTTGCTGGGACAGGAACAAGAAAGAGGCAAGTGACCTCAGAAAGCAAGCTCATTTTTAAAGCACCTAAATCCTCTGAAGCGGACCCAGGAAAGGCCGGGAGCCTTGTAGTTCTGCAATTTTTCAGTTTAGAAGAGTTGCAAAATATAAATTATTTCTTCTTTTCTGCTACTTACTTAAAATTTAAGGAATTATTGCGATGATACCTTAACTTTTGTGATTTCACATTTCCCCCTTGTTTCTGTGCATCTCTAGTCCTTGTCAAAGAAATCCATGCAATGATGTAAAATAGCACCTGACTAGTTTTGAGCTTGTGTGGGATGAGTTTCTCTTTATTTAGAATTTCTGCAAGAAACAGTTATTCGGACTGCAAGTTGCACAGGCTAGGTAGGCAGCACAGAAAAATAGTCCAAAACAACTCAAATACAGAAATAAGCTTTTTCACAATGTCTTAAAATATCATCCCAGAGGAAACACTGATGTTCTAAAATTCATCTGTAATTATCACAGGCCAGATGTTCACATTTCATATTTGTCTATTCTCTACTATCCCAAAGTCTCATGAACTTGGAAATGAAGGACTAAGCAGACGTATGTGATCTAGCAAAAGGCACTAAGTGATAGCCCATGGCCACAGAAGACTATGGGAGAAAATGTTGTGGTCTTAAGAACATCAAAGACTAAAAGAGTATAATGTTTTTCAAAAAAATGAAAATCTTATCTATATATAGACTGACACTGGAAAGACTCAACAGTTTCTGGAAGTGATGCTAGTAGCTAACCACAATCTACTGGTATAGCTACATTTTATTTTAAAATTATCTTTGTGGAGTCTTTGTTCTTCATTTCTGCTATTAAATATACCCATTTGTGACATTCTATGCATTTATCTGCCAGGTGGAAGATTATTTTCCTGTGGTTACTAATCATTTGGTATAGCATGAAGGATAGTTGATCCTTAATGAGACTCTTTCTTAAAAGATTCTGTTCATAGGTAATTATTTTTAATGTAAATTTTATGGCATAGCAGGGTTGTGTTCTTCATCTCCTTTTATTGTTAGCAACATTCACACTAAGTACAATAATATTAGTAATGTTCTATTTGTACAGTGTTTTCCATTTGAGCTTTTTCAAAGCATTTATGAAAAATATTTAGCATGCTGTAGTTCTGTGAGGAACCTTTTGATTTCCAGTCTTATTGCTGCACAGTTGGACCCATCTTTCTCATATATCCCGTAAGCTGCTGGAGTTCATTATCACCAGATAAAATTAGCTCACCATACAGCTCAATTAACGTAAACAGATAAAATTATGTCAAACTCATAAAATTTAGGTCCATTTCTGTCAACAGGTTGGTTGACATAAAAGTTCTCCAGGACGCAGTTTTTATAATCCAAAGAGATTATTGATTACCTTCTTCTATTATCCTGGCCCCTCTTTCAGTACTTGTTTCATTGTTAGAAGTTTTTCTGATCTGTGAGATGGAGCAGTGAACAAGATCCCTTACGCAGATAAATCTTTATGTCTAGGAGCAATAAGGCTTAGTTTGTGCTTTTTTTCCTTTGACATAGAAACAGAATAATTCAGGTAATAGAAGTCCTTGGATTCCTGCTCAAAGAAAATGGGTCCTACTCAAGGCCTTGGCTGGGTTAGTTTTGAGTATCTCCAAAGATGCATGTTCCATATCATCTCTGGGGAATCTGCTCTTGGAATGAACCCCTCTCTATGTAAGGACATTTTTCTTTACATGTAATTTGAAATGACCATATATATGCTAACAGTGCCCCAATGATGGCTTGGTTTCATTGCTGCCTTGGCCTGCTGCTGACTCCTGCTCATTGTGTACCTGCTAGACAGATGTATCTCCTACAGATGCTGAGCTCTGCGTTTGCTCTTGTTGAGCTGCATGAGATTTCTGTCAGTCTGACTTTCCAGCTTGCTTGAGAAGGGCTCAGTGGTGGACTCTGAGAATGCTGTTTGTAAAGCAGATGCTGGTTGCACTTTGGATCACACTCAGCAGTTCAGCCAATTTTTTCACCCACTTCATAGTTCACCCATTCAGTTCACCTTTCCTCTCCAAGAAAAACATTTCCAAGAAACTATCATTCCTCAGAGATTTTGAACTGGATTCTAATTACTCTTCTTTTCTTTTGTCAGCCCTACCATTCCTAAACCTGAAATCAGGCAAAACAGGTTCAGAAAACTAAAATTAATGACAAAAACTCTTTCACTTTCTTCTCCCCTCTGCATTTTTTAATGAATGGGTGCTCTAACTACAGGAAACCATGGGCAAAACACAGCTCATCGTTGTAGCTTGTGAAGGAGATGCTGCTTCTGTGCTGCCAGGGCTGAAGAGCTCCCTCCAGAGCTTCCCCTCTGCCATAGCAGAGATGCTCTTCAGGAGGCAAAGACAGACAAGCTGTCGATGTGTATTGCCACACAGAGCTCAGGCTTTACCTTTTGCCTGCTTGTTTTCCGCCCCTCTGTGGTTACAACACACATCTGCTCAACTATCCATGGGGACAAGTGATTAGGTGAAATAATCCTCCCTTGAAGTGCTGTAGATATTTCACTTGGTTAGGCTTTGAAAGGGGAAGATGACAAATCAAACCCATTCTGTCTCTCTCAGATATGAAATCCCATACTCTTCACAGAGAGCACTTCCAATCCTGATTCCACCTTTTTTTAACAGAAGTATAAGTGAATCTACTTCTATTGGAACAAAGTAGTTTTGCTGGTTTTATTCTCCCCTACAGAAAAAAGCATGTTTCAGTTCTATTAGGTATCAAAAATACCATCAAAACATAATCTAAACCAGATGTAATTATTTTTTCATTTCAGATCAGTCTTTGAAAGGCATGCCTGAAGGCAAAATGGATTCATATTCCTAACAACCTTCTAGCAGCTGAAATCTGTAAACAGCTTATACAACGTGCAAATTGCTATTTCAACAAATCAGGAAGGCTTAAAATAAATCTCTGAAAAGTAAGGTAACTAAATTAAACTGAACAGTGAACTCATTCAGTAGCAGAGAAAACTGGACAGTCATTTAATAAATCTCTTTTAAATTGCATTAATTTTGTTATAGGAAATATTCCAAAATTTCCAAAATCTGGGCTGTTTCTTCTAAATGTTGCACTGAAGTCAGACCAACTACACTGACTTACTTCTAGGGACCATGAAGACTCAGTCATGTCATGAGGGTAAGAAGTGGGAACTTAGATACCACACCACAATACCTAACCTGACTATCCTCTCAAATTACAGATGAACTTGGGAACAAAGTTGTGTCATAAATAACCAAAACTCCATTGCCTAAAACTGAGCTATGCCTTCTGAGATAGCATCTCCTTTGGGCTTTATTTCTGCAAGCTTTGCTACAGTGGAAACATTTTGGATTTCTGGGTAAAACTCTACCTGTAGGAGGGATAGTCAGAGTATAAAGTTGAGATTTTTTTATCAGAATCAGGAAACTGGGTGTTCTGAAGAGTCTGATTAAAACTAGTGTGTGAATTCTAAGGTCAATAAATGCAGAGAGCATATGTTTCAAGTAGGCAGCTAGCTATCCTTAGGGACACATGGATGGCCTTTACTGTCCATAAAGAAAAGTTAAATAATCTATTCTTAGAATTTAGTGCAAGGACCCAGACATGCACCCTTTTTATTTTCTCCTTTAGTTTATTTGTCCAGTTTCACTAGTCTGAGGAACAAATATTGCTACTGAATAAGGAAGGAAAAGAAGTCCAAAGGGACACAGTCTGAACTCTAACCACACAGCACTGCACTGCATTTCTCAGGGAGCAGATGGTGTGACCAGGGAGTGCAAGCCCTGGTTACACTTTCCAGGGCACAGGACAGCCCCCTCAATTGCCCATATGTGCCCCACTGTTGGGCTGCATCCCGAAGCTGGGTGGGGTATACCCAGAAGACAGTACAGCCTCTTTGCTCATTGCACTGATAAGTATTTATTATTTGTCTGAAAGAAAAAGAAGATCCCTGTGTCCTTCTTGTGGTTAAATAATGCAAGTGTGTATGTTACATTGGTAGCTGATTCACCAAGTAATCCTATTACTGTGGGAAAAAATTATGTCATGACTTTATGGCATGGTGAGGCATGACCATGACAAGTACTTACCAAAGAAAAAATAAAACCCAAAGTAGGAACTGATTTCCTTACATTCAGAAAATCTTTTGATCCAGAGAAAAGTAATATTTCTTGAACTAACATAATACTAGCAATAGTTACCAGATTATTGTCAGGATGCTTAAATATTTATATATGCTCTTTGTCTGTGGATGAGACACCAGGTATTAATACTTCTCTTATTATGAGATTATCTAATTTCCAGATTTTATAATAGAAGTTTGATGACATAAAAAAAGCATTAAACAAACACAACAGTATCTAAGTGGAGACGTTTCTGTTATAAGCAGTACCTATATTTTAACTACAGTTGTATAACAGTGAATCAAAATATAATGATCATCCAAAATATCAAAGTTAAATATAGGTATGCATCTGTACAAAATGAAGCGCGAGCATGTGTGCCTTCTCATGGGTTATGAAAATATGGACTGAAACATTTTAGCAGACTTTTGTGTTCTCCATTAAGTAAAAATATACTCTGCCAGTCATGCTACCAAAGCTTAAAGTGCTTAAAGTATTTAAAGCAGTAGCATTTCTTCAAGATTTAGCATACATGACTCTCAGTTAATATTCCCTAGGTATTTTTAAAAAAACTGAATTATCTATTTATGTTTAAATTCTGAAACATGTTTCATTTAAGATGCTAGTACAAAGTCTTACTGAAGCTTTTTAATCCATTTCAGCTTTAGCAAATATTCTCCACAGTATTTCAGTGGAAGGCTTTCCTGTTTGTCTTAATTTACTGTGAATAAATTTGTTTCTACAATTAGCACACAGGCCCCTAAAGCCAGAAATACCCTAAATTAGTGGTATGGTGCATTTTGGGATGCAACTTAATTACTAAATCTAAGTACTAGAACTATGAGCAAGAAGCTTATTTTAAGTATTAGGTAACTTGCAAGACAGAGCTAAAACTTCCCAATGGAAATATGATGATCTTTACATATTTCACTAGCAAAACCTACTTTTAGCAATGTGAGGCATTATGTAAGATTCAAAAATATAGAAGATAAAACAGCATTCTTTTTGTAAAAAAACACTTTTATATAAGCATGTTGAAGTTTGTGTGCCAATTAAGAGTACTAAGCCTGTTATTTTAAACTCTTCCAGACAAGCACAGAACCTTTTGTCATTAGAGTTGTGGCTATTTGTGGGAACAAGCAAGAAATATCATGGGAGTTTTGAGCTTTTCTCAGCCTATGGATGTGCAAATCAACTAAACTGATTCCAATTTGCATAGTCACTTCATGTGAAAAACATGAGCAGCACTGGATGCAGGGAAAGTATGTTTTTGTTGTGAGCTGGAGAAAATCTGTCTATTGTGCTCAAAGACAGTGGTCTTCCACGAAACCCTAGAGAGAAATTTGCAGTGCTGTTATACATGAGTCTGAATAATTCAGCTTGTATTTTTTTAAGTGTCATAAGACAGTGACAACAGACGAAAGATATTTGTTAAAGTAACTTGCTGTTTGGGCTCTTTGGAAAATACAGCATCCCTCAAGATAAATGAACTCCTCTTTTGGGAGCACATGGGGCCATGTCTGCTGCCAGCCTCTGGGCAAAAAGTAAAGTAGTTTGCGAAAGCCTTGGCACAGGATTTCCTTACCTTCCCAATTTTGTCACCATGCCAGCATTTTAACATCACATGAAACTTAATTTTTTTCATAATAGCATAATCTAAAACAGGAGTTTAGTTTCTTAAGTTATAATGAGATTTCTATACATGGTTTCAGCTCCAGCAGGGGCACCATCTGCAGCTCTGGTTGTTAAGTAAACATTGCCACATTAGCCACTAGACAGGTATGAAATAAACACTATCAAAATGTTTAAAAGAAAATTGAGCAACGGATTGATGGGGAAAATGGGTCTCTGAAGTTCATATCACCTAGACACTTAAAAAAAGAATTCTTAACATTTTACTAATCTGAATTTAAGTTTTTCATAATACATTAAGCAGACAAATCTTTTTTCTAATATTTCCATTTATTACAATGGTCTGGAACAGACATAATAACATAATATGTAGTAAAATCATACAATCATGCAAAAGAGGTTTGCCTCCTTCTTAATAGAAATTATAAATCTGAATGTTGTCATTATCCATGTGTGTTTATTTTGTCACTTTGTATTCTTTTGGGTTTTTTGTATCAACACATATTATCACAGGATCTATGGCTAGTACTACTTACTAGCAGATAGTAGGGCAGCTCCTCACTGATAACCAAATGGATTTGACACTCAAATGAATAAGATGGATGGATTTTGACCTGCATAATGGGCTCTTCCTCTTCTGGAAAACTGGGAGATAACAGAGAAATCTATCGTACTCTTTGAGTGGGACCTGTGTGAGTTGCACACTCCTATTCTGAGAGCTGAGAAATGTTGCTGTGTCCCATCTTTTTGACATAGCCAGCAAATATCAGGGAATTGTCTTGGGTAAATATGGCTTTGCTTTCAATCATTCTTTTGCTGGAACGTCTACTTCATTTTTTATGTAAAAAATGGATGAGCAGAGTTTTCTTATTTACCCTCTCAGCACAATCACTGCCTCAATTATTTCTATCATGGATTCTTCTGTGCATCTGCTCTCCAGTGCAAATTCACTTTTCAGTGGTTTTTAATAGATTTTTTTAATACTCATCTTTGATGTCTTTTTTCCTGAGCCATCCATTCTTTGGGAGCAGATTCAAGATGTGTACAGTTTATGTATCCCTTTTTTTCAAGATGGTAAAACCTTCATTATTTTCCATTCCATTTTATACTCTATGTATTCTAGCAATTTCTTCACTTTCTTAGTGGATGGTGCACATTAAACAGCATTTTTTTTAATTGAGCTCTGCACAATGATATCAGATATTTCCTCTGTGTGATTGCAATTGATTTTGAATGAGTTGATATGTATGAGCAATTCAAATGAACATTGCCTACACATATTTTCAGCTTTGACTTGTTCACTGTTCACTCAGAGTTTTGTTAGCTTCCACTGAAATTTTAAAGGTATTTCTTCAACTTTTGTAACAAGTATGTATTTGACAGCTGTAAATTTGTCACCTAACAAATAATTTCCTTTCCAAAGTATGGGAAATTACACAAAACAGGGTGAGATAAATTAAATATAACACTTGTTTCCAAAAGGTTTAGAATGGTTGAAACAGACACACTGTTAGATACTAAGGTGTCTACAATTTCATGTGCAACTTCACATTTTTCATGAACAGCTATACCAATGCAAATTGAAAATGTTCCAGGAAAAAATTAAAACTTCTCAAATAAGAGAACATTTTCCTTAAATCTGGAAACATCAGATATAGTAGCTCTTCCCCCAACCCCAAGGCCATCTCAGAAGCATGTTGATGTGCAAATGGAGTGCATTTTAAATAAACTAATTTTTTTTTCCAAAATATATTTCAACAGTTAAACTAGTCATTCTTTTCTATGCAGAAAAATGACCATTTCTTAAATTTCTCATATTCCTTTCAGACAGATAAAATTAAAGGGTTCAGCTGGAGGAACAGGTCCAGGTTGGACCTGGCCAGTACTATGTCAGGAAAGATGTCGATAAAAATGGCAAAGCTTGGTAAAAATTACCTTTGGAAAAGGATAGGATGAACTGAGATTATTTATCCTGATAGAGAAAAGACCACTTGTTTTGAAATACACAAAACAATTGTCTCTTATATGGAGGGTACATGATATGCACAGAGCAGAAACAATGAGCTTAAATAACAGTGAAAAGATTCAATTTAGACATTATCAAAGCTGATGAAAGTAGAGGATCTTGGGGGTTGATTGCCTGGGTAGATTATGTAATCTCTGCTAACAGATATCTTTAAGAAACAATAAGTCAAATATCTGTTAGGAGGGCCATAAATCTTGTTTTCAGGCATGAAGCTGGGATCGGAATATTGGCAGACACTTGGCAATTCTGTGATATGTTCCTTCAAAGTTCTGATTTTTGTTAATGAAGATGCTTTTTCTGTCTCATTCCATGACCATTCATTTCTTTAGACAGCTCATGCAAGGGAAGTTACCTTCTTCTGATTCTTTCTTTTAACTATCTAAGGTTTCTTCTGATTCCTGATGTACTAGACAATGCAGTGTCAATTGGTGTTCTGCCTTTGTCTATAGTACTATTCAGAAGTTCTCCTCAGGGTCTCTAATTTGCCATTAATTTTATTTTACTGTGAATACAATACTAAAATAATCACAGTGTCAGAACATAGTGTAATGTCCCATAATGTATAATGACTCTGCTAATGGTTCAGGTTTGAAATGAAGTAATTTTCCTAATCACCTCATCAAAGCATCATAATGGAAACCTCAAGTGGTCTCTGTAGCCATGAACTCAAAGCATTGCACCAATCTAAATCTCGCAACTGACCTTCTAATGCCTCTGTAGCAGAAGCCTCAACAACCTTAAAAGGAAATAGTGTAACCAATGCATATTCATCTGTCTGTCATTATCAGCAAGGTCTCTACAAATTTTCACTGCTTCTCTTCTGGGACCGTTGTTGTCCCATGAACACTCCTCTCATGTGTGCAAGGCATGCATAAAAGTGACAAATATAACTATTCTCCAAGGTTGCACATCAAAATCCATGTCTTCACAATGTTTGGGTGTTTTAAAACTGAAGAATTATGCTCTATGCACATACAACAACTACTAAACACACCTTGACCTTCAGTTCTTATATTGTCACTGGGGAAATGCCTACCTGTCTAATATGATTCTTATCTGTTTTGTTTATGTCTGGTTTATTACTTAATTTAGATTTTATGTCAGTTAGAATGAGATATGTCTCTGTTTTGAGAAATGTGGGACTAACTGTGTTTTGGTTTTCAGCCTTAAATATAAACTTCCTGGTTTGCTTGGTCATTATCAAAAGAACATGTAAGATTTTCTTTGTGATAGGAGATGCAATACTTAAATAGAATGCAAATATTGTGAATGAATATATTGATCTGGAAAAGGTTATTATGCAATTATATAATATAATTTTATTGTCTTGATACTGCTTGAACAAATGTAAAGCTTGATAAAGACAATGAAATCCTCACAATGCAGAATGACAGAAAATTGTTGTCTCCTTCAAGGAAAAAAGCTTGAAAAAATTTCTCAGTAAATTCAACTTTCTTAGGAAGTACAGTTCTGCTCAAATTAAGGCAAGGTAGTGACCAAAGGTGGTGTCATTATTCCACACTGATGGTGTCTTTGCAAATCCAAGCTCTCCAAGGCCTTCAGAAGAATTGCATAGGTAAGTTTTGTAATGGCAAAACACTTCAGGAATTAAAAGGCTTCACTTAACTCTAAAACCTGACAAAATATTATCCTTAGCTTTGTTACTCAAGATGCAGTCAGAGAAAGTTGGGTTTTTAAAACTTAAAAATGTTTTCTTTTGGTCAGTTCTAATTGGCAGTGAAGCATTTGCTATAGATTTGCAATGGTTAAATGCAGGAGAAGAGTCACTGCTCTCCAGCCTGCCCTGATGTCTTAATGAGTCTGTCAAAGAAATATATTGAAATATAGCATTAATATAAGGGGCAAAGCAAAAGTAATAACTTTTTCTGATAATGCCTTCATAATTCAGCAAACCAAGCACAACAAGACAGCATTTCCAGGATGGGAAAATAACCTAGACATATTCATGGATCAAATAATCATGTAAACACAAAAATAAAGTAGAAATAAAGCCTTTATATGTAATTTTTATTTAGTTTTCTTCCAAACCTGCAAAATTTGAATCTACCAGGAAAAGGATGAGGTAAATCTCCTTTTATTCAAATTGTGATTCTTGAAAACCAGCTTTTCTTAGAAGAATATGAATATTAATACACAAAAAATAGACTTCTTAAAAATGGCAAAGACACAGAGAGGTTCTAAGAAAAAGTCTGTAAAATGTCGTGGTTTCCTAAATGGTCTTAAATTCTCTTTTGTTTATATGTATCAGTTGCCTAGTAAGATTTCAAGCCCTGACTCAGGCTACTAGCAGAGTTTCTTTTGCAAGAAAAGACCTGTTTTGTATTTTCATTTAAGAATTTTTGGATGCAGACCTGTTTGCAAGATCAAGGCAGAGGTTTTATATTCCCAGGTCAGAGAGTATTCTGAGTGGAAAGAAGACTCATAGAGTTCAGCTCCTGGTGGGTAGAACAGTATCTTTTGGTGCTCTCGGAAGCCCACATATACCATCCCTGCTATACAAATAAAGAATAATGAAAACTTACTTTTTTTTAAATAATTCTTTATATTAATTCAATTTAATAATTTTAATATGTAACTTGACTAGTTGATTTCCATTTAATCTACAAATGTTTTTACAGTTCTACACTTAGGAGTGTAATCTATTTACTTTCCTTAATCCCAAATTCTCTTTTCTCATTTGTTGCAGTCTTCCTTCCTCTCCTCTACCTGCTGCCCAGATGACAATTAAACATGTGTTTTCTGAGCTTACAAATACCCGTAGCTCCTTGGTGTTTAGTATTGAAGTCCAGGTCCAGCTCAGGCAGAATATTTGTACTCTTCTTTTTCTTTCAAGTCTTCAGTTGTAGGGTATGAGAGACACAAATTTATTTTTCATTTCTCTGTAGAGAAGAACATGTCTTCCTTTGATCATATCTCTGAGAGAGTTCACAAGATTCTGGGTACCATCACCTACTCACTGACATGTTTCTAACCCTTGTTCTTTCCAATGGTGTAGAAGCAAGATTTCTCATAAAATAGATACTTCACTTAATCCTCCTGTGACTGCCCAGCCCAATCATCAGGCCTAGACCCCTGGAGCATTTAGATGCAATTCTCCTTGTGTTATAATATCTCAATACTTAATTGTTGTTCCCAAAAAAACAACTCTCTGGACAGTGACTATGTTTTCTTTTATTTGTCAATACAAAGCACAACAAGCCTTTGTTTCCTGGAAACTGCTGCAGTATAAATAATATCTTCAGGATCTCTTGTGTGTTTGCTTGTTATAACAGGGATAGGATAAGAAGAAACACAAAAAGAATACAAAAAAAGAAGAATTTTGTCAAATAATTCATTGATGTTTCCATGTTGTCAGTCACTCCAGTTGTTTATCCAAGGAAAACTCTTCGACCTACTGTATTTCTAGACATTCAAAGAATTCTAGTAATTATTGCAGTCACCTATCTGCAAATTGTTAGGTTGTGAACAGAGTAGATTCTAAACAAAACAAAGGTATTCTTGATAGTATCATATTTGAATGATTTTGCTGCTCCTCCCAAGTCCTCCTTTCACGACCATCCTCACCTGAGAGTTCCTTGAAGATTTGCTGATATGCTGAAAGTAAGGTAGCATGGATGGGGTTTGATCAAAATTATTTCTAGGACATTGGAGATATCCACCTTAAAATAATATGCTCCCTTTGAAGAATATCTGTCATGAAAGACTTATTTTAATGAAAGCAAATATTTTAATGCTTTAGCTCTGTGTGCCTTGCTTTCTAAGTGGATATGCTTGTAATCTGTTAGAGCATTACTGTCTATCTGGGATTAAATAGCTAGTATAATTTAAATAGTGTTCTGGTTTGAGAATCTGCAGAAACAGATTTTTTTGAAACTCTTAACATGAGGCATTTGGATCAGTTACACCATGGACAGTGTTTATTCTCTGCAATTTAAGAAAACAAAACAAACATATTAAATGAAAATTAAACACTAACTGGACAAAAAGTTTTCACAAATATTCTTTCACCATTTTTTAAAAAGAAGACTTTTTTCATGATATTTCACATTAAAAAAAAGAAAACTTCAGGTGGTATTACTGTGTATTTATAGTTCAAGATATTATTATGGCTTCTGAGTCACAAATACTATTTGTTAAAAAAGAGATAGAACTCATCAAAGAAAATGTAGCATATAACAAGCCCTGCTGTTTTCACAGGGGGAAATACACAAGTAAAGCTGCAGCTAATATAGACTTCTGGGACAGTCTAATGGTAAATCTAATAGAGCTTCTGAATTTACTTGAGCAGGGTGATAAAGGTGACTTGATGATATTGAATATAACCAACAGTATGTCTGGTAAATATTAATGATGGTGAAGTGCATACATGAGACATATATACTTTCCAACTTCCCTTTGAAAGCTCTAGATTCCTGAAGCAATGCACTCAACTGTGACATTGTAGTGTTCTTGTAATTGAACCACTCTACATCACAACTTCTGAAAAACAAAAAAAAAAGGGAGGGAATCTCTTAAGCTCCATGAGGAAACATAATTTTATTTTCTCATGCTCTGCCCATTAAATTATTTAATCAATGAATATAAAATTTCAAGGTTCTACAGTACAGATGGGCCAAATGAAGCTTGTCTTCCTTCATCTGGCAACTCAATCTTTTACCAGATAAAAATCCTGATACAAAAAGTTGTATGACATGTATTTTCATATTTAAAATTATGACTCTTCACAGGATGTACAAGTACATCATGTAGGAAAATACAAATGAAAGAAAACAGATCATACTTGTCAGTTGAGTTGGAACTAAGAGTTAAATGGGTATTAGAAGTCATTGCTTAGACCTTTACACTGTGTCAACTGCATAAACAGTTTATCCAGGGAGACAAATCATAAATGAACTATCATCAATTCAAAACGTATTGTAAGTGTGGCAATAGGGAATGTTCAAAAAATGGACAGTTAATTCAAAGGGCAAACGGCCTGGGTTTTTTTCCTTATAAATGAAGTAGGCTGGTACATCTAAAATGTTTCTGTAAGGAATTAAAAGCTTTTAACATACAAATGTATGTAGTGTGAATAATTGCTACATAACTCAGAGCTTGAAAACATTCTTCCAGCAATTACCAATTGTAAAAAAATCCACAACCTTTCAGTCAGAAAGTGAATAAGGAAAGCAGGGAAGTTAGACATAGTGTCTGACCCTTTAGGACATGCCAATTCTGGCCTTGAACATGATAAGTCACAGTCCCAAGAAGTTTAATCCTGTGCCTGTAGAGGACTTGCCTTTAGCAAAGCTCAAGTGAGTCCCTGAGCTGCATCAACCCCCAGACAGCCCACTGAGTCCCTGTACTGGTATGGGGGGCCACTGGGCTCTCAATGCTGTACTCCTGTGACTGGCTTGGCCTGGCATTTATTCAGGCACTTCAATACATAAATAAAGGAAACAGATTGTAACTTGCAGGAGTCAAAGGGCCCAACTCTTTGAGGGATGAGAATTGCAGGATCAGACCCTTAGCAGTGAACCTACGTAGAGTCATGTAGAAGTTCTAAAAATCAAAGGGGAAAGATACAGACAAGCTCTTGGAAGGAAAAGGCATGGTTAGGGAGCAAGGCTAAAAACCAAACTTTCCTAACCAAGTAGAGAGAGAGATGTCAATGAAGTCAACAAAATCTTATACAACACAAATGTTCACTAAAATCACCATTATTGTCCCTCTGGGTGCAGGATAATGCAAACATATTTCATGTAAAGATCATAAGGAAGCACTTCCACAAAAGGTTGAGTTTAGAGAATAATTTGTTCAAATAAGTTGCTAAGAAAAAGAATTTTGTTTTGTAAAGAAAACAGTAGTGGATTAAGTCTGGAGTTTTAAATCCGCTAGTGGGGATTGTCTTAATTTACAGAAGCAGACATCTTGTTACCTTCCTCTTGCTGCTCTGACATGGTACGATTCTGCTGTACCTCAACTTACAGAAAAAAAGCTGGAGCACTAAAGCAATTGTTGGAGACTCAGGCCTAAAATATTCAGAATGATTGATGATTGACTTAAGAATTCAAGAAAAAGGGACTTGTTTAATGAAGGTGATGGCTGAGTACTTTCTGATAACCTTTTCCATTTGAAGCAGAGCCTTAAAAATCCCTCTCTCTTCCTTGGAATGATTATTGTTATTGCATGGATTTCTGAGGATGCCGTTAGATAGAAGTAGGATAGCCTTTCCCTCAGGGATAAAAGAAATTTTCCCTTTTGCTCTTTTACAGGATAAAACTGTTTACACAGAAGAAAGAGATGCATCATGTTTTTAAGAACAAATTGCCATGCTCACTTAGCAATTTATTCTACAGAGAATGTATGCTGCTTTTATACAACAAAGATACCTTGTCTCCTGTTGTAAAGGTGGGAAGGTGCATCTTCATCTCCAGGGCTCAGCAGAGGCTGTTAACCATCAACACTGCTACTTCCTCCAACCTGCTGTTATGCTTGTCATCCTCTGCTCCAGCTGCAGTGACTGATCACCAAGCAGGAGGCCCACTATCAGGAATTTCTGTGGGAGGCATATATTGTTTGCAAATAAAGACATCCTACGGTGCCTCCAGTTCCCTGAGATTTGTGGGTTTTATTGACCTTGTGGCAGCTCTCTGCCCATTTATTTATTTCTTTTTCTGAGCCACTTCCTAAGAATTAAGAAGTGATAGTATTTTCACTGACTTGAAGTAGAAGCTTATGTGACATTTGCATCATCCAAATTTGGCATCAGGCCCTTAAAATAGTCTCTGAAATTTATTTAGGTTCATTTCACCCCAAACCAAGAATGTAATTGTCTGGCCCATTTTATATTTAGAGTGAGATGAACCTCTGCTCAGAAATGCCTGTTTCTCTCTGCTATGTCTACAAAACAAACTCAGATCTAAGCAATTGTACTATAGATAGCTACCTTTGTTAAATTCCCTGTGGTGTCAGGACACATACAGTCTTGGGTGGGATTTAGTCCTGATTACTTGCCTGTTTGAGGAAAAGTATTTTGAAAAAGAAGGTGTTTAGAGTTCTGTCTAAATAATGCCTATGTCTAAGATGGCCAACTCAAGGAATGAAACATCTAAAGCTAATTAAGGCAACTAAGCTTATTGCTATTAAGTGTATAGGACAGGTATATTAGGATTCACAACAGCCATCAGTCTTCAAGATAGAACCCCTAATGACCCACAGGAAATGGTGGAGTGACCTGAGTCTGAAGGGTCCTGCAGGAGGTTGTTGGCCTATTTTGTTGATGCAAGTAAGATCCTCCACTAAGAAGGCAAATTTACACACTGTGTGAATGATGAAGGTACGCGAGAATTAGTCACATTAGAGAGCAGTTCTGCTGACTCTGCCAACACAAGAGGGACCAAAGGAACCACTTGCACCCATAATCACTCCCATAATTTGAAAGAGACATAGAGACAGAAGTTGTCCCATCAGCCTTCAAAGGAGAGTCAAAAACCTGTGGCTTAACTTCTAGAGGCAAAAGAAAAACACAACTCATGGGCTCTGAGAGGTGAGATCTCTAAGACAGGCAGATGTGCTTCTTAACAGTACAAAGGACTGCACAACCTAGTGCTGCTGGCTATGCAGGACCAAAGTGATTCTTTAGTATCAGAAAATAGTTTGAGATTTAATTTACTTAGGAGATTTTCAGTGAAGGCCAGAGCTAATGTCAACATTAAATATGAAGGGAATTTTTTTGTGCGTGTATATGAAGGTCATGCATTATGCAAAGACAGACTGGGCAGCATTAGATCTTACCTGGGATCTCTGCAAGGCTTGTGTATAAATGACTGGGACTGGGGTTATGGTAATCCATGAAAGAATGATGATGCCCAGGCATCCATTATTGTCACTTATTTACTGCCCTTATACAGAAAATATAATTTATACAAAAGGCCTGCAACATTATACTGTATTAGTGCCCTTCAAGACAAACAGAAATAAGATAATTTTGCTGGTTCATTATTTCTTGGAGAATTGCTATTTGATAGAGGAGATGCCTTCCTCACCTTTGTCCTGCTTGCCCTGCCAGTTGAGATTTAGACTGATGTTAAGCCCAGATACCTTCCACATCAGATATGTTGTCCTTAACCAAGCCCTGTCCTAGTCCTCAGCAGTAGAAGTAAAGAGAAATTGATGTGTATTTGTAGCCAAAACAGAAAATTAGGCTTTATTGGAACAACAACAATTACTTGTCTGGAAAAATTCACATTTCCTAAATTTTCATCTCTGTGGCAGAAAGAGATAGAAATTACTCGTGCTTCACACAATGTGATAAAAAGTAACTTTAAAATAAAAGAACAAGGAGCCAGAGGCATGTTACAGTGAATTCTAGCAACTGTGAAGAAAACAGGCTTTTTTTGAATCACCCAGCCTCTGAAGTGTCTGCTGCCAAAAATACAAATAAAGAAAGACAAACAAAAATAAGAAAAAAATATTAGGAGTTATGATGGGTAACTACAGCATTCCTTAGAAAGAAAGATTAGGTGACTGGGTAGGAGAATTAAGGTAAATATGCAAATCATTGGCGAACTATCACTTCTCCCAGCAGAGTCAATCCAATTCAATGACTTAAAGGTAGTGATAATTTTCCAAACACCATTTTCACCCTGAAAAGCTACTTCTGTGAAGCAATGAATTAGAAACGCAAAATCATACCAATAAATGTGTCAGGTAACTGTAGAGAAAAGTAATTCCTTCAGGTTCCCTGGGGTCAGCAGATCCCTGTCACGCAGTAAAACCCTTCTGCAGGGACCTTGAACCCAAATGCTGGCATCAACTTTTGAATGTACATCAGAAAGTGTAATTACTGCAATCCCTCTGGCAGTCAGAATCTTTACTTTGAAAAGAGCTGATGGTCGCTACTTTTTCGTCCTAACAAAAACCTTATGGCAGCACAGCATGACATCAGCCTGGGGAACAAGAGTGTGAGGTTAAAAATGTAATTCTTCTGGGGTGCTATTTGCTAATTTATATTAAGCAGTGGCCAGTGGAAGGGACTGTCCATATGTTGCTGTTTTTGGAAACAGACGTCAGCGTGCCACGGGAAATGGCAGGCAGGGTAGGGACAACCAACTTGCAACCAAGGGCAAGCTGCTGAATGTGTGCAGAAAGACTCAAGTCTTTGGTCCTCAGCACTCATGTCCTCAAAAATGTATGTGAAACACATACATCAGAGTGTCCTTGCTGCTCATCCAGCCAACCACATTCAAATGGCAGGTCAAGAGCCTACCTGAAATATTAATTTCAGTTAGAGAGGATGATAAAGCTGTTCATGACAATACTGTGAGGAGGTGCATATTGAAAATTGGGAGAAGCAGAGTGGTAGTGGAAGTGTTCCCGTGCCATCATAAGAGCAATTTGATCACCCAAGGAAATCTCCCTGAGAATAATTGTCCTCTGTGAGTATCAGCAGTTCCCTCCAAAGGCATCTAGCAGAGACAAGAAAACTTGCTTCACTGCAGATGTTTAAAATATTTAGTGAAATCACAGTTGTGTTCTGAAATATAAATTAATCTGCAACTAAATGCACAGAAAGCCTTTACTGAGTTATAGGGTCCTTAGAACTGCAATAAAAATTGTCATATGTGCAGTTTAAGCTACCTTAAACACAACACAAGCTTTATTGTTGTAAAAAACCCCTATATTGCCCTAGTACAGTTCTTACCAACAAACAACAGGGGTTACCTTCATCCAGTTTTTCTCTCACTAAGCATCGAAATGCCTGATCTTGAGGAAATTGGAGTGCATAAAATCACTCCTTTTGCAGTACACTTCTTAACTCGGCCTGAGTTAAGAAATTGCTTCCTTGAAATTACTGTAATTAGCACCATGTTCTTCTGCTTGTCACCTGTGTGGCTGCTGTTCCCCTATAATAAGCATTCAGGCACAATGTGATGATTTCTTGACCTTAAGATGACAGTTTTCCAACTCTCCTCTGAAGCCAGCTGTCATGCATCTCTGGAAGGATATGTTTCCAGAAGAGGATCTTTAGTTACAAAGCGAAATTACAGTGTTGAATGCTTCAGTGAGGATGACCGAATGTTGATATACACAGGAACATATCTGTCTCCTTATATTACTCTTCCATCTCAGTTGCAAAGGTAAGAACTGTTTTGGCCTGCTCAAAGAGTTTTACATGGAATTCATTGTACTTATTTTTTCTTTATGTTTTTCATCCGGAAAATGCAACTTCTGAGCTTCTACTCTAAACAGCCTTTATACAAAAATGTGCTGTAGATTTGCAGCTTCTAAACAAAAACGTGGTGCTTTTTTTTCAAGGACAAATTTACTCATTCAGTTCAAAGACCAGCATTTCAGTGACTTTTTTTTTTTTAATCTAGTTCATATATATTAGTCTTGTGATGAACTTTAACTCTGAACCTTTAGAAGCACAACCTACAGCCCATCTCTCCTATCACTTGAAATAGGCACAGTGATAAACCATTGTGGAACAGCTTGTGGAGTGACTAGGGAAGACTTCTCTCATTTAATTTCAACCCTTTAAAGGTTAGTCAAAGCTCTTTGACCAGTCTAGCTTCAATAGCAGTAAAAGCCTCCAGAGGATCATTATTTAATCTCAGGATAGGTACTTGAAGAAGCTAGGATAAGAAAGTTGAGATGTTCAATGATTACTGACAAAATCTAGATATCTAATATTGTCTTGAATTCAACAATCTCAATGTCTGTTAGATGGCTGATGTTCAGTTAAGTTATTTATTCTATTAGTGACATAAAAGTTAGGATAGAATTTAGCTTACATTCCCACAGTTATATTAATTCACAAATGCACACAAGACCCCAAAGGGAACATAATCCTTAATTTGGGCACTAATGAAGTTACAAGTATGAATAAACCTGTTGTCTGCTTGGTTGAATAAACTAGCTCTAATTTTACATAATTATTTTTCTGAATACTTTCACACTGCTTTTACAGCTGAATTAAGTGACATTTGCTGCTATTTGTGCTGGTCTAAGAAAGCTACATAATGTGTATATTAATGATAGCTCTGGAATGTGCTCTTTGGTTCACCAAAGAAGAAAATTACAGAGTAATGTTAAACATCACAGATAACACTGACCAGAGACATCATCTAGACAATACGGACTAAATAAATAAATAAAACTTGATGATATAGCAATAGATCATTTTTAACAAATAAATATCACTTAATTTATTCATGCTTTTTTTTTTCTCAAATCATTGAAAACTATATTCCAGTTCATTGCTCAGTACACTCAAAATAATGGTATTTTTTAAGCTCAAGATTTAAATTTGGGAGATCATCTCTGAATTGTGCTCCTAGCCCTCCATGATTTGTATTTCTCTCTCTTAGTCTTCATGTCATTGCTTCTCACCTGGATAACCATCTGTCCTTGTAAATTCCTTGCTTTCCTTTTCATGCAGACCAATCATTTGCACTGTTCTGCTGTAAATAAATTTCTTCTTATATACCTTCTCCCCTCTGCTGTCCCTTTGTCCTGCACAAACACTGAGCTAAGCATCAATGCTTTTACAGTTATTGAAATCAAAGTAAGCAGAATTATTTCTGACTTATTCTTGTAGGTACATAAATCTTGTTGAATTGTCACAATAAATAAGATGTTGCAAATGCATAAAAGCCATCTATCAAGTGTGGAATTAATTTTTCACCTCTATAAAAAACTAGAATGCATAGATTTAAATTAGTGTAAGGGGAAAGCTGCTCTAGAAATGTTTGTCTTCTGTACCCTACTAGGTGTTTAGCTGATTTTCTCATATGTAGATACCTATATTAAACACTTGAAGTAAGATATGATGACACCTACTACTTGTTTTCTATTTCTCATCATCTCAGTTGGTTCACCGAGGGTTTTTTTTAAAGAATGACAGAGACCTTGCGCCTCACAGTTCATCACATTTTATTTCCCCTTTTCTAGCTCAGAAAAAACCCCAACAGGACATTTTCTGAAGAAATCTTTAAACTAATGCCTCCATTATAATATATAATATATAATATATAATATACAATATATAATATATGTAACATATAGTGAATTATGTATAGTATAATAATGTCTAATACTGGTTGCATAACTTCAAAGCAGATGTTAGACATGCCTACATTCATAGATCATAGTCCCTTTTATTACATATTGTAATTGTGGTTTTGTGTTGATTTCTGGTACTTTCAGACACCAATTATTTTAGCTAAATTTGTAGGGACACACAGAACACTTACCTGTTCTGATTCAGCCACTATGTGAATTCTATGGGTTAATAATAAGCGTGTCTCACTGTTCTCAAATATCCATGCTTTTTTGTTTTCTTTTGCTGGGCTTTATTGTTGTTTTGGGTTTTTTTCCCCCTGCTTCCTGACCAATACTCTTGTTTCCTTGGGATTTCTTTGGAACTGTTGTTTTGTTTAAAAACTTGGCACTACTGTGGAACTAAAGATTCAGTAACAGTTTTGCTAGGTATACGACTTAATTGCCTCTTTCAGGAACAGGTACAACTGGGTTATAAAAAACCCGCTCACTTCTTAACCCTCTTTTGAAAAGTCTTGCAGTTGGTGTTGCATGGTTTGACAGGGTCTGTTCCTGCAGCACTGTTCTCAGAGCAGTTCTCTAAGGATCCCTTTTCTTTCTCTTCTGTTTTTTTCTTCACTCCCAAGGTATCAATTATGGTTTGCTGTATTGCTGGCAGATTTAAAAGGGTCAAACAAAAAGCCAGATATCAAATACATGAACAGCACGTACGTATCCAATAGAAACAGACGAGCAGGACATTATACAAACCCAGTAGCAGAAAAGATGCATTTCATGATGCCATCTGCTATTTTCTCACATAAAGCTCTTACTGTGGTGATTACTGATACAGAAGTGCTGAAATAGTCATTAAGTCTGGAAACCCTTTTCCAATAATTATCATAGAATCACAGAATCTTTTAGACAAGTACTGTTGAATGCCTACTATTGGTATTATGTGTAGTAATAAGACCACAACAGTTATTTGCTGTATTGTTAACAGTGGATGTGAAGAAGGCATATATATATTTATCCAATCACTATTGTTATTAAAATATCTTATAAGTAAGAGTGATATTTTAAAGGTTGTAATTTCTATAGGGGCTATCTCTCCCATTCATGAAACTCATTTTGTTTTGTACATCTTCATTATTCATTTCAGGAATATGATAAACGCTGTTTCGGTTGTAGAAAATGTTGGGTGTTTGTTGTTTGTTTTTTTAAAAAAGGAAGAAGGAAGACTCCTATTTGTGACTTTGTGCTTCTTTTCCCCAGAAGCCACAAAGCAATCAAGTCATTTATAAGACGATAGAAAAATTTTAAGAAAAAAATTCAGTAGAGCACACATGCTGGCAACGAGGAAAATAAAGATGAATCACTTAGCATGTTGCTGAGACAAAGATCAACCTAAAAATTCACTTGAGTGAAAGCAAACGTCTGACAGCATACAGAAGCTGTACTGTCAGCTTGGACGAGTAGATACATTATTTTCTTGGTACACTGCAGAGAATGAATTATCAAGTTGCAGCCCTCCAAAGACTGAATTGGGATCTGAGGCATTAGTTACATTCATTGTAGACAAATGACAGTGTACTTCTCCTGTGTGAGATGGCAAAGTCAAAACAAAAGATGGGTCTAGCATATCTATTGAAATGCTAGAATTTATTGAAGTTTTTAAGCCTGAGGCTTTGTGGACACATCTAAATTACCCAAATCTGATGCATTGCTTTCAAATTCAAGAATTTACTAAGTTATTATCTTCGCTGTCAGTGACAAACAGAACTCAGGTGGGAAGTGTCACTGAGAGTCTGTGCAGAGAGAGGAGTAAAGGTAGACAGAATGTTTTGGCAGGCTATCAACCTGAGATCTAAAGGGCAAGTAAGCACATTGACTCAACATGTCTTTTTGCAAAGATGAGAATATATTGTAATTAACTGGGAGGGTTCTTTCTATGGTTCACCGGGCAAGAATCTGAGTCGAAACAGTTATCCTCATACATGTAAAACCTTCAAGAAAACGCAATTACTTGATTTGAGCAAGAAAGACAAAAACTGAGAAGAATATAAACATTTTAGTTGGCAATTCAAAATATGACTGAGTAACACTTCAAGAGATACATTTCAGACTATAGTTAGAGAAAGTAATGCTGGATGCACAAACATGGATTTGGGCTGAAAGATAGCAGAGTTATCTGGGGGAAAAAGAAAGAAAAGAACACATTTACTGAAAGACTGTAGCAAAACTGAGTCTCTGAACATCTTGCATCAAATATTGGATTCCTTTTGAAGAACAATGCATAATTCTGGAGGAAAACAGAAAGAAAATTAACCAAAGCACACAAATATTCATGAGAAACCTTCTGACCTTGGCCCAGGTCTCTTTCCAATCTCCTTGAATTCTTTGCACAAACTTTCTGCAAGCTTCCCTCTTCTGCACTGCAGTCTGCTTCTTCTGGCCTTGCTAAAACTTTGTGCCATTTCCTAACTCTTCTCCAAGCTCCACACGTCACTGAACAATAAATCTCTGTCAGCAAAAATTTCAGATACTGGAATACCCTCATTTATTGGCCAGGACAGACTTCACAGAGGTGATGTCCCAAAGTGTACATGTACAAAATGTACTGCATTTCCTGAAAAATAGATGGAGAGACCATCCACAATTTTGGCTGTGGAATATTTCATACCCCAAGACTGTTCACCACAATCAGTTTTCTAGCTTATAGACATATTTTTAAGGGGATCTATCTTTGCCTTTCTTGGCTGCCTTCCACTGAAGCAATGTCCAGCACATTTTTTTGTGATTCATTGAGTTCTGAAATAGTGTCCAATATTGCATTATGTAAGCAATTTGTGTTGAACTCATCTGAAGTGTTTGAATCTATATTAAGGCACGTATAGAACATGTAGTTATGGTAAAACATTGCATAATTGTGCAATGTGTATGCTTAAAAGTGTTATTCTGTAAATCTAGGGAAGTTTTTTCCACATTTCATAATCTGAAAAAATCTCATTTCCTTTAGTGTGCCTACCTGAAGACATATGGGAATTTTATATATAGTATGGACATGGAAACAATATAGCTGGGGTCTGCTGAGGTGAACAGGAGTCTTTCCCCTGTTCTGTTTTTTAAACCAGAATTTTGATCAGACTCTTTTTTCATCCACAGCAGTAACCTCAGTCTAGCTCCCTTGGTATTCACTGGACATCATCATTAATTCAGCTAGGGACATAAACTAGTTCTGCTTTACAAACTATACTTAAATAGATTCATGTCTTTTATCCTGTGTCCTATTTTATGTAATTATTTATTCAACTAAATAGCTCATGCTCTTCACAGTCTCCATTATACCTTTCTTTACCTTCCATAGACCTTCTATTGTCTCCTGGAGGAACAGCCCTACCTGATGGTATCAGAAAAAATAAAATATATGTTAAGTTTGTTCTTCATACTAATCTAGGTATTCAGAGACATGTGGTACAGAAAGAAAGAAAAACAGTTACATGAGCATTAATAACAATATGTGCTGTATTTTTTCAGGCTTACAGAGTAGAGTAGCTGACACATAGGATTTTTTTGAAATTGAATTTAAAATATTTGCATTCACTGTTCCCCAGGGGGGAAAAAAAGCTCTAAAAAAACCTACATTCATAAATCTTTCACGTAGAAAGCTTTTCTTTTAAAATGAGATTTTTTTTTCTCTCTTTCTTATTGCTATTGGAAGTATTGTATCTCCTACACAACTACCTCGAGTTTTCAGCTGGGGTAGCAGGGTTTTGATTCAATCCATCAGGCACTGACTAATTTTACTTTCTTCTTTCCCAATTACTAATGAATATCACTGCTCCCCTCTGCAACTATTGTTTATTCAGCAAGAGAAATGTCTTTCCTTTGAAAAGCCTTGCAGGATACAAAATAGCATTCTCTGTCCTGTAATCTGGTGCAAAATTTCTGTGACAGTAACTGCCTCCACACTGATTTGTGATGGAAAGGAATGATTCTCCCTCACTATTCACTGGAACAGCCCATGTTCTGTAAGCCCAGAAAAGTAATGTTTTCAGGCTCTGACATGGCTTTCCTTCTTGGGTCATAGCCACAGGAACGCTTGCAGCATGAATGCAGCAACAAAGGAACCGCTTTTTAAATAAGAAAATATGCATACAGATGCTAATCATAATATTGGATTACATAACAAGATGAAGTATGGTTTGAAAACAACTGCAGATGTTGGAATTAGGCCAAGCCAAACTTACCTATCTTCCTTCTCTTTTTTCAATTTTTGTTGTTTTTTTAGAGGAAAGAAAAATTACTGAGTATGATGAACAGGACAACAGCAATAACAATACATTTTTATTTATTTATGTACTTATTTTTGTTTGGGGATAGCACAATAAGAAAAAGAAGTGATAAAGTGCAGAATTACATTTTTCAGTTAAGAGAAGAAGTGTTTTGTTATTAGAGTTAAATGTAGCAAATTCATTTTTTGAAATTCAACTATTAACTAAACATTTTTCAGTATAACTGAATTTTAAACTATATAATTATAGAATTTAAATGCATTTCCCCTTGCTTTTTCAGCAAGATTCCCTGTAGGTCTTGTACAAGAAAAATATTGAAGGCTTTAACATTTTACCTGTAACAGGAAGGATGCATTTTCTCTTTGTTTAGTAGGGACGAAGTTTCACACAACTCCTGTGCTGTGTATCCATCACAGGGGCAGGAGAGGCACAAAAACAGGGTCACATGAATCAGTTTTCTGTAGTCAGCTAGGCAGCTTGAGCAGATATGTTACTTCTGTAGTCATGCTAAAATGTTTTAAGTTGTAAAAAGAAACTTCTAAAGCCTTTCCTCCATCTTTTGGCATTATTCAACTAAAACAATAATGCATACCAGACTTCTGGGGCCCTAGAAAATTGTATAATATACCTGGCATTAAAGCAAGAAATTTGCCATATTCTGTAAAATGAAGGATGAGATTGTGTCTTCTTTAAAAGCAATGGCAAGATGCATATTGATTTCAAAAGATCTAGGATTGCATGTATAGGCAAAAAGTAAATAACCTATAATATCTGTTGCTACATCTTAAAAACATATGCTACCTGCTATTCATTCTGTCATGGGAAATGTGAAGTGTATTCAGGTCTTTTCATGAGTGAACCAGTCAACAAATGAGTAGGAGTAATGTTAAAACCCAGTTGCTAATAGACATGAAAACACTGTAATAAGATAACAAGATAAATGGATGCTTTTTCATGACAAATAGCTGTTCCTTTTCATTGCTTAATATTTTCAAGAATATCTGAATGTAACAAAGTCAAGAGGTTTTGGCATGGAAAACTGAAGAACAAAATTGGACAAAATACATTGCTTACTTATCACAAACTGCTATAACTATACAGAGTTTCTTTTTGTTTTCTAAAGATTTGCATAATAAAGAAAATAAACACCATAAAATGTTTGAAATCAGAATATTTCCCAAGCCTTGTGACATATTGTTCTGTCTAACAACAACACAGTAACATTCTGGAGGCAATTTTATGTGAAGATATTTAACTAAACAAAATATGCTTTTGTTGATGAGCTTCTGTTCCTGAGGATTTGTAGAGATGCAAAAGCACATTCAATGTATGTCTGGAGCTTAAAAGCCATCCACAAAAGACCAGACCATTTTTCAAGTGCCTTCTTTCATCTGTAATTCCTTTTTTCTTCCATTTATGCTCTAAAACACAGTAAAACACAGATTCTAATGTTTTGGTTTTGAACAGCTGTTTAAAAAATTAGGTGCAGAACTGAGAATGCAAAGAGGGGCTAGGAGTGGAGTTACATTTCAAAGTCATTTATAGATATTGTAGACTTTGAAAAACTCAAGTTTTTTCATTTTTCAGATGGTCAAATTCAGTATAGGCTACTATCCCACCTTTTGCTTCAGAGTTGTAGTATGCTAACTAATATATAGACATTATACCCATAAGGTTCTGAGTTCTTGAGAAAGCTGTTACAAATAATACCTGCAAAAGGGATGCCAGAAGTAATTTACCTCAGCATTCTTGGGGAATTCACTAAGCTACATATTGCAAAACACAGGTGCTCTCAGTTTATAAAATGTTCTAAAATTCTTTCAATCTTTCAGGTTTTATAGGGTAGAGATACGAAAAAAAAATCTGGAGAAATGTCATTATTAATCACTGCCTCCTGCATACGTAATCAACATAACATGTTGAGATGCCTGTGTGCTCCTTCATATGCAGCTTTAGAGGCAAAGCAGAGAAGAGTGTTATTCCCCACTTAGAAGTCTTACTTACCCTTTGCACTTGTCTAGAGCCAGAGATAAATTTGTTCCTTATGTGAAGGGGAGTGGAGATTCAGGTTACTCTGCATTGCTCAGAGACAGGCTCAGAACTGAAGGACTGGTCCTCTGGTACCAGCTGACAGGGAGATGCTCTTCTTCCAAAGTGTGCCTTGTTTTACAGGGCCCCACACTTATGGGACACAGCATATTCCCAGATGCCAGCTTTATCGCACCTAGGTGGGCAGGAAGCTATCAGGAAAGCTGTTGCTTATGTACAGAAATAGCTCAGGAAAAGTTATTTCATTCATGCTATTGTATATATGCAGAAACAGCCCAGGACAGACAAGCTACTTATTCTAGAGCCATCCTCACAGCATGGGACAATTCACAGTACAGAATTCTGTCTGCCATTTTGTCAAGGAAAATAAGTTTAAAGGAGGTCTCACTAACTCGTCCAGATCCCCATCCAAACCCAAACCAGGATCAACCATACCACTGTATATAAGGATCTGAAGAATGGGTGCCAAGAGGATGGAGCCAGGTTCTTCTCAGTGCTGTACAACAAGACAAGAGGCAATTGGCAGAAACTGGAACAGAGAAGTTCCACCTGAACATGAAGAAGAGCTTCTTTACTGAAACAGGTTTGCTAGAGAGGTTGAGGTGTTTCCTTCTCTGGAGATATTCAAAAATGGTCGGGACACAATCCTGAGTGCCCTAGGAGACCCTGCTTGAACAGATGGGTTGAACTGGATGAAGTCCAATGATCCCTTCCAACCTTGGCCATTCTGTGTCTGTGATTCTCTGTGCTCAGTTTTGTTCTAGATATGTACAGTAGTAGATCCTTCAATATTATTTTTTTTCCTCCCTTTACTTACGGTTGACTCAAGTACCACTTCTTTTTGAGTTGTCTGGCTTGTGATGCAGAAACCATACTGCCCGGCAGCAACCCTTGCAGTCTGCTTTAATGTGCACTCATCATCAGCGCCACACTTAATTCAAATACCCAGCAAAGAAGATGAAAGAAAACACAGGCCACAATTGTTCACACAGATTATATAATGTCTGCTCTATAATCAGTGGAAAATAATTTGTCTGCCTCATCAACAACATTACTCCCATTTATGTAGAAAAATAAACTGCATGAAAATTGAGTTTCAACCTTGGCAACATCTACTTCTACTTACAATAGAGCAGTAACTGGAAATGAAAGAGATACAGCTGCCTACACTCTTAAGGCATATCTGAGGACATGGATGTGTGTTGCATTCCTGAGCATGACCTGAATTCCGCCTGCACAATGAGACCTGCTGGAGAAGGCTGTGGGGAAACAAAGAGAGACATAAATGACATGACATGTCATTTTTGGGACATACAACACAGAGCATGATAAACTAAAGAAAAAGAAACTTTTCTGTAATGAAAAATGAATGGTGTTATATTTAAAATACTGCTGCAGTTCATGATCTGATAATCAATGTTACACAAGGAAGTATGAGCTGCTCTTTTACACTGTGTTCCCCCATACTGAGTGCCAAGAGGCAGGCAGCAATGTGGCAGATAGGGTCATACATTTGTTTTATGTTCTACCTGGGAGTAGAAGAAATGAAAACTCTATTTAAATTTTTGAAATATTTATGTCTTAAGAAAATCACCCTGAAGGAGGTCTTCTTCATGTACAATATAAAAATAACACCTTTGCTTACAACTCTGCCTCGACCTATAAAAAACACTGAAGGACATTTTGCTGTCAGCATTGTTTAGTTTTTAAAAAACAGTTCTTGTTCTGTTAGAACTGGAATTTTTGTTTAAAGTTTTGGGAAGCTCAAGACCCACCTTAGACTCAGGTATAAGACACTGTGTTGGAAGGAAACAAAATGAAAGAGGGAACCTATCCAAAGAGCAACATTAGCAATGAGTGCTAACACATTCTTTTAAAGCTGCACAGGGTATATTACATTGGGGAAGATTGCTGCATTCTAAACAGGGCAATCAAGAAGGTATTCACTGACAGTTGACAGTATGAAGTTTTTGCTAATTTCTTTGGAATAAATAAGAGTTATCCAATGACATAGTCATTGTTTTCCTTCTGTATGAAAATCAGAAACTTACAAACACATCTAATATCTCTGACTTTTTGTGGTACTTTTTCCACTGATTTGTCAGCAGAGATAGAAAATGGAACTTATTCCATTATTGTACCTCCGTATCAGATTAAATAATAATGTGAAATGCTTTTGCTTTTTATTTATCAGTATTCAAATCAGCTAAGTTAATGGGCAAGTAGATGGGTTTTTATCATTCAGTGTGCATTTGCACAGATGTAACTCAGAGGATAAAAATAAAAGCTGTTTGCAAATCTTTATGCACAATTTTTTATAGTGAGTAATATTTCCCTAGTGAATATGAACACTGAAGTATATTTTTATTTTTGATCAGCCTCATTGTGGGTCTGTCCAGTTCATCTTGTTACAGCAGAGGTAGAAATATCTAGAGTTCACCATGTTTGCTGTAGGTTGACTATTGTATTAGCTGTCCACTGAACTGCTGCCAGACTTTTAAGCATATGACAGTTTAGCACCTGATTTATTACTCCAATTTAATAAAATATCTTCAAATATCACTTTTAAGATGTAAAAAAGATAAATATTTAATCGCAGTATTTTGGATAATTAAACTAAACTTTTCTAAAGAAGCAAAGGGTTCCAATAAGTTTTGAATCAGGACATCTCCAGGTAATTTCTGAATTCAGAAGTCTTTGTAGTTCTACAATTTTTGCTCACTCTGAAAAAGCTACATCTTTCCCAACACTATATAATGCTTCAAATTAAAAAAAAAAAAAAATTAAACAGAATTTCTCAATTTATTATATATGGAAGCATAATTTTCAATACTCAGTGAAGTGAGGAGTGATGTCAATAAAACCTCTACCATGGACTTCTGGAGGGCAGACTTTGGACACTAATTTGAAAAGTCCCTTGGGAAGAAGTCCTTAAAAACAAAGGAGCCCGGGAAGGCTGGTAAACCTTCAGAAAGAAATCTTGAAGGTGCAGAACCAATCCACCTCTATGTGCCAAAATATCAGCCATTAGGGAAGAAAACTGGCCTGGCTGATCAGGGAGGTTTCTCAGGAACTCATGGGAAAAAAAGAGGTTGTATTACCTTTGGAAAAAGCGGAAGGCAACTCAGGAGGTGTTGAAGGATGTTGTTAGGTCATGGAGAAAGAAAAGCAGAGAGGTGAAAGCTCAGTTAGAACTTAATCTGGCCACTTCTGTAAAGGATAATAAGAAGTATTTTTATAAATACAGTAATAACAGGGAAAAGGTTTTGTCAGATGTGGAGGGAAATGTAGTCACCAAAGACAAGGAAAAGGTTGAGGTGCCTAACTCCTTTGCCTCCATCTTCAACAGTAGGACCAGTTATTCTCTGTTATCCTTAAATGGCCTTCTGAGCTGGTAGACAGGAACAGGGAGCCACATGGACCCCCTGTAATCCAGGAGGAAGCAGCTAGTGACCTGCTCAGCCACTTTTATGCTCACAAGTCTGTGGGACCAGATAGGGTCATGACAGAGCTGGACGAAGAGCTCCCTAAGCCGCTTCCATCATTTATCATCAGTCTTGGCTAGCTGGGGAGGTCTCAGGAAGGGCTAGAAAGAGGATCCAGGGAACTACAGACCTGTCAGTGTGGCCTTGGTGTCCAGTCAAGTTATGGAGCAGGTCATCCTGTGTGATCACACAGCACATACAACCAAGGGATCAGGCCCAGCCAGTACCTATAAAGGAAAGGCAGGTCCTGCCTGACCAACCTGTTCTCCTTTTATGACCAGGCAACCCATCTAGTGGATGAAGGGAAGACTGTGAGTGTTGTCTACCTGGATTTTAGCAAAGCCTTTGACACTGTCTCCCATAACACACTCCTGGAAAAGCTGGCAACCCATGGGTTGAACAGGTGCACTCTCTGCTGGATTAAGAACTGGCTGGAGGGCCAGTCCCAGAGATTGCTGGTGAACGGTGCTGCATGCAGCTGGCATCCAGTCACTAGGGGCACCAGGGATCAGTGTGGAGCCTAATCCTGTTTAATGTCTGTATTGATTATATGGGTAAGGGGATTGAATCATGTTATAGTTTCAATACTCATTGGAATTCCTTCCTAAAAGCCTGGAGGCAATGCCTTAGTCTGAAAAGCTGGATAACAAAGAGCGAACTGAATATTCATATCCTGATGTTAATCGCTTGGCTAGGGCCTTTTGTTCTGGTCTCTCCCCAGGCCGGGAGGGGGAGGGAGAACAGCTCGGGGAGGAGGGGGGAAGTGGCCAGGGCTTTAGGGCTTTTCTGTACAGGTCAGCAGCTGCAGCCATCGGCGGGGAAGCGAGCCAGAGGCACAGCGTCACTGTCCAGCATCACTGGATAGCTGAGACTTTGCCTTCTCATCCCTGACTCTACCGCTTTTTCATTCAGGGACATTGCGAGAGCTGCTGTGGAGAGGAGAGGGAGCGTGCCTGTGTTCCTGTACTTCAGAGATAGA